>PVJO010008323.1:51213-76162 GCA_004026905.1 Hystrix cristata | reverse complement strand
CGAGGGAGATGCAGTAGCTGCTTGCCCCAAACCTGTGGTGGGGGAAGAGAGAAGGGGGATCCTAAGTTTGGTGGCCTGAGCCTTGTGAGTCCTGTAGGGGTGGGAGAGCCAGGCGTGGTGGTACGTGCCTGGAATCCTAGTACTCAGGAGGCTGAGGCAGGAGGATGGCTGTGAGTTCGAGGCCAGTGTGACTGTATTGTGAGTAAAGGCCAGCCTGAACTGCTTAATGAAACCCTGTCTCAGAAAAAAAAAAAGGGGTGGTGGTGGTGGCAGTGGGAGGTGGCCCAGGTATAAGAGGTCTTTGCCACTGATTCCTGCTTTCTTGGGTTGAAGTCCCAGAGGAATGACCCAGGCATAGAGGCCATGTGTGATCTTTGTGAGTCCCACTGGGCCTGAGTGGTTCCCTGGTCATCACATCTCATGGCGGGGTAGGGTGGGGGTTGTGTCCTAAGTTTCTTTTAGGGGCAGTCACTGGTGCTGGGGGTTGTGGTTTGGTGGTCTGGACTGGGGGATCCCCATCCACCCCAGACTGGCCCTTGACCTCCCCCAGACCCTCAGGTCAAAGAAACCCCCCCTCTTTATAGAAGTGCAGTTTCTTGGAGGCATCGGGATCACAGAGGTCCAGGTGGGGCTGGAAGCGACCTGGCCGGCTGCAGCAGACACCCCAACTGTCCTGGTGGGCAGAGCAAGCCTCTGCTTCTGACCTGCCACACACAGTTTCAGCTGCGGTTGTCTGTTCAGGTGATTAGCAATTATTGAATGCTTACTGCGTGCCTGAGGGTGTGTGAGGCCTGGGGAGGAGAGGAGCTGGGAATGAGAAATGGGGACCCACTTTGGGCAGGAAGAGAAGCAGGGCCCCAGACCCCTAGAGCAATGACAGCTGAGCACCTGGCTCTGAACACCCTCCCACGAGAAGCTGGGCCTTTCTGGGGTGCTGTGAGCTGGGCCTGAGCAGGGAAGTCAGAGAGCAGGAGGAAGGAGCGTGCAGCCCATTCACTCTGGTGGCCCACTTGTCCACATGGCAAAGCAAGAGACTGGGCAATGTCTTGGCCACCAAGGGCGCTATGTGGGGTTGGCCTGTCTGTCGTTCTCCCAGCGCCATGGACAGGAGGGTCCTTCTAGGAAGAAGCAGCCCCTCTTGGCCCAGAGCTAAGGGGTCCTGTTTGTCCTGGACCCTCCACCCCAGAGGACTGGGTCCATGTTGGCTCCTGAGCTGCTAATCCCTCACCTGGCCACGTTCTTTGAGGACAGAAAAGATGGGGGCCTGATCTAGGGAGCCCCATTCCCCAGGGGTCATCTCAGCCTGACCCTTTGCTTTGGTCTGTCACAGACCCCTTCTACTGGGGTCTCCAGGGATAACCAGGGGCCTGTCCCTGCCCTAGAAGCTACAGGAGGGACAGGATTCGCCCTCCCACCCTGCAGGTTGTGCTCGTCTGTGGAAAAAATGAAGCAGGAGGATCGCCAGGAGTTCGAGGCCAGCCTGACCCACATAGCTAGGACACCGTCTTGAAAAACAAACCAACACAAAGAGCAGGATGTTGCTGTCTCCCTTACAAACTAGGAGTTAGACAGGATTGGGAGCCAGATCTGGTCACTTCCTTTCTCCCTGCGGCCACCCAGGGAGGAAGTTCAAAGTTCTACTGAGTCCCTTTCTCTTTCTGGCCTCGTGGCTTGCGGCTGTGACCCAGGCTTGGGACTCCAACAGATCTCTGGCCCTGCAGGGACGTGTCACAGAACTGGCCACCTCTGGCCTCCACTGAGGAGTCTCAGTGGTACCACTTGCCCTGTGTCACCTACATGTCCTGGTGTTGGTCTTTGGGCAAACCAAGCATGGCGGTTTCCTGTTCAGCTGCAAGCTCGGAGGCACTGGAAGTGGAATTGGGGGTTCATGGGCAGCCAAGGGGACCAGACTCGCTTTGCTCTCTCCTGAACTGGGGGTGTGGCCTATGGGTCCCTTCAGGCCTCACACTGGATCTCCTGGGTACAGCCAGAACTCCGAAGTGTAGGTGGTGACTGGGGTCATTCGGGAGGTCTTGAGAGGAACCACTGGTCCTCCACCCCACCTCCATTTCACAGCTGTGTCGGGGAGAGAAGGGAAACCAAGCACATCCAGCCTAGGTGTCCTCCAGCCCTGCTTGGGAAGTCAGGGTTGTGACTGTGTAGGGGCCCGCCCCTGCATTTGCCAGGGGAGCTGAGCTGGGTCGCTGGAGTGGGACCTGGCGAGTGTCACCTGATTTACTAGTCTGCCCCCTGTGTGCTGAGATTCAATAGTGGGGTTCCTCCTCTTTTCTGGACAGGAGGGTCCCTCCAGTCCAAAGGGCAGAGCCATTACCCTAGTGTGGAACGTGCACTCGGAAAATAAAAAATAAAAATTAGGGTACAACTTTTGCTGAAATAATAGAATTATAGCAGTAATAGGATTATTTTTGCAAAAGAAGAAAATTGCCTTTTATTCCCAAATTTCAGTCTGTTGATGATGAACCCGACGGCATCCTCAGGACTCTAGTTTGCCCTCAGGAAGTGTCTTGCCGCTCAGTTCCTGGGCTGTGTGGCAGGATGTGGCATCTCCCACAAAGGACACAGTGTGGCTCGGAGCCAGGCTCTGCCACGTGGGTCAGTTGTCTTGTCGCTTCCTTGGCACACCTGGGGAATGGGCTACATGGCCTTACCCACAGAGGAAATCTCTGTTGACACAGGAAGTTCAGATCCTGGGTCCCCAGCGCAGGCAGTTGGCCTGGCCTGAGGGAGCAGGAGCTAAAGAGAAAGGATGGAAGGTGGAAGGGTTCTTCCAGTGCTTTCTTAACTCTGGTTGTAGGTTTAAAATCACTGGGAACCTTTCGGAGGCTAAAGCTGTACATATACCTGCCGTGTTACCCAGCAATTCCTTCTTGAGTGTTTACCCACAGGAGTAAATACTTACACTGCTGGAATTTTCACTGCACTTTCATAATAGGCAAAACCCATTTTGTGGTCTAGCTCTAAACTGGCCCCAAAGCCTCATGTGCTTGGAAGGTGATTGGACTCTGAGGGGCTGAAGCTGACTCACTGTTAGGAGGTGGGATCTGGTCAGAAGAGGTGGTCACTGTGGGTGTGGCCTGGAAGCTCCCTGCCCAGCTCTTCCCTTGTCTCCCTGCTTCCTGTCCACCATGGCATGAGCAGCTCTCCTCCGCCAGGCCCTCAATCATGCCGCCTGCCTTGGAGACAGCCCACTATGGGCTGAACTGTGAGCCAGAATAAACTCCTTCCTTCAGTTGTGGGTGTCAGGTATTTTGTCCCAGCAACGAGGAACATGATTGAGACACCCCAAAATGGGCCCTGTCCATCAATAGTAAAATAAAAATTAAATCCATACAAAGCAATTCTGAATGCTAGCGAGAATGCATGGTTTATGGTTCCACTTGGCAGTGGAACCACATGACTCTTTCCAGCATATTGCTGAGTAAAAGCAGCCACATAAAAGAACACATAGGATCTGGGTCTGTTCACATGAATTTGCCAAAGTGGAGAGACAGTCTGTGTTGTTGGGGGTCAGGATGATGGTTCTGCTTGGACACAGGAGGGCAGCACTGAATTAGAAGGAGCAGGAGGGTTCTGAGAGACTGGTCCCCAGGTATGTGTTTGTTTTCGCAATGCACTGAATTGTACCCTTATTTATATGCATTTTTATGTGTAAACTATACTGTAATAACAAATTAAAATACCTATAGTTACTTAAATGCTACCCCCAGAGAGTGGTATAACTGGTCTGAAACAGGGCTTGGATTTGTGTGTGTGTGTGTGCATGCGTGTGTGTGCCATGACACCCGGCTTCTGGGCTTGGTTTCTTTTCTTTTTTTTTTTTTTCCCTGCCCCTCCCCTCTGTTCCCTCCCTCCCTAATTAGAGCAGGTTTATTCTTAATTTTCCATATTTTCCCTTTCCCTTTTCTTTCCTTTGTTGCCTTTCTGCTTTTCCCCTTGGGCTTGGTTTCTGAAGTTCCATCCAGGCAGATGTGCACCAGCTGCTGGTCCCTGATAGCTGCTGCTGTGGCTCCTGACTTGCCTCTCCTGAGGGCTGCACTATGCTGTATTTCGTTTGGAGAACAGGGCTGTGTTCAGGTCTCTCCCAGAGGGCCCGGAGGCCTGGCGGCCTGGCTGGCAGCAGGAGCTACTCAGGGGACCACCCACCACCAGCCGCGGGCCAGGCCCAGCCTGTGACCACACAGGCCCCGCCGGCTCAGGCGCCTGGCCTGGCCGAGGTTTCTGTGTCACATGGGCCGTGGGTGCTGCTGCTGCCAGAGGCTGGCCGAGTCCCAGAGAGAGGTGTGGCTGTGGTTAGGGTGGCTGGGTGTTGGCTGGCACAGATGGCCTGGGGAGACTGTAGTGGACGCCTAGCCTGTGTGTCCACCCAAGTACCCACCCCTTCCTGTGCCGGCCAATTTGCCCTTTTCTGTGTCCCTCTGCCGCCCACCCAGTTCCCCTGTGATCTGCCAGCCAGTGTGGGCTGAGTGCCTTGCGGTGTGCAGCTGGGCCCCTGGAGGAACGGCCCAGGTGTTGGTGATACCGCCAGCTCCGGTGTGTTCCTCCCTCCTTTTCTGCTTGCTGTCACTAATTCTCCGTGCCCCTTTACTCTACTGATTGATTGAGACAGGGTCTGGCTGTGTAGTTCAGGATGGCTTTGAACTCACTGTGTAGCCTAGGCTAGTCTCAAACTCATAGGGATCCTCCTGCCTCAGCCTCCCGAGTACTGGGGTTATGGGCACAGACCACCATGCCCAGGCCCTTCACGCTCACTGCCTTCTCTCCTCCTCTCTTTTGGTGTCATCTGCTGTCTTTCTCCTTCCTTCCTTCTTTCCTTCCTTCCTTTCTTCATTAAAGCAAACACTGTGTTCTGGTTGAGTGCTGGGTGTGCAGAGACTTACAGACTGCCCCTGCTGGAGCTCAGAGTCCAGGGAGGCAGACATCTAAAGAGACAGGCGCAGGAAGGTCTCACAGCGGGGCAACATTTGGACTGGGACTCCAGGTGGAGCCACATGAGGGCGCTGTGATGAGGAAGGCGAGGTGCCTGGTGAGCCACTTGGGAAGGGGGCAAGCAGCAAGGCTGCAGAGAAACAGGAAGCCAGGGATGCCAGTTGAGGGTGCTGGGGACTGAGGGATGTGAGAGGACAGTGGCAGGAGCAGATGTGGACCCCAGAGGTAGAGAGGCAAGTGTGGTGAGGTTGCTGTCACCAGTATCCAGGAAGAGGACAAGAGTGACCAGGCTGGGCTGGCATAGCAGGTGCAGAGAAAGAGACAGTGTTGGGGTTAAGTAGGGGCAGGCCCCTCAGGGCCACTGGAGATGGGACGAGGACAAGGTGAGGGCTCCAGCTGGTGACAGTGTAGAGGGTGGAGCCACCCTTCTATGATACCGGATGCTTACGAGGAAGCAGGTTTGGGGGTGACGTGGGGCTTGCTTTGGTGGCAATGTCTAGATGGCAGGGCTGAGCTCAGGAGGGGCTGCGGTGTCCAGGTGAGGGGTGGAGTTGAAGGTGTCCTCAGGTGGTGGCATTTGAGCCTGGAGGAGGCAGGCAGGGCAGAGCGCATCAGGTGCCTCATGGGGTCTCTTCCTCGGAGTCTACACTTGCATATCTGGGTCTCCACTCACTTCCTACCCTCTCAGCGTTTCATGTCATCTCCCTTTGCAGGTTGTCCATCCCCACCCCATGCTACAGCAAGCTTGTGGCGTGACAGGATCTGTAGACGGGGTGGAGGAGAGGGCAGGGGCTGGGTCCACATGCCCCAGTGGGGTTAAGAGGAGCCACCTGCCCTGCCATTACAGCAGGTGGTGAGGGTGGTGCACCTTTAATGTCAAAGATGTTGTTGTTCCCCTGTCCCATCCTCCTCATGACAGGAAATATTTTGTGGTTTCGATTGAAAAAATACAAATTTCAGGACCCTGAACCCTGAAGTCAACTCCATTGTGTGAGTGTAGGGATGAGATGGATGGGTAGGAGCCGTGGTTTATGACCCGTGGTCAGGTGTGAGCAGCTGGCCCAGAGAAAGGGCTGTGGGGGGAGTGGACAGAGGCTGAGGGACTGGGACACCAGGCTGAACTCCATGCTCTTGAAACCCCCTACTTGGCTGTCTGGGTCAGGGCCCAGAGGGCATTGGGTCTCTCCTGCCTGATGGTTCTGCCAAGTGTTGGATGACCACTCCACCCCCGGACCTTTGCTTGTGACTTTACTTGCATTTTGTTCTTTCCATTCCTGTAAACAAGTGTTTTAGTCACATTGTTGAGTCTGTGATGTGACCACCAATCTTGACTTGTTCCCAGGTCTGGACTCTCAAACAAGTATAGAAATAAAAGAGCAGAGTCCAAAGAAATTACAAAATGAAAGCAAGATTTATTGCAAGCGGAACAGACTCCTTCAAAGAGGAGAGGCCCTGGAGAGGGGAGTCCGCTGCTCCCCTTGAACAGGGCTCTATTTATGGTGGTTTGGGCAGCCCCGCCCCCTAGGTGGCGTGGTCTGTTCGCAGGGTGGCTCTTGATCTTGGATTGGGTCCCCCGCCTGTGGCCAGGCGTCCACGAGCACAGCAGGGCACTTGTGATTGGGCTGGCGTGCTGTTTCACAGGCTCGGAACAGTGTTCCAGTTGGGTTAATGCTGGAGCCAAGTGCCAGCTACAGTTAGGCTTGGCTCCTGCTTTCCCTGCCCCGAAACCATTTCCCTGCAATTGTTTGCTTCATCCAGGCTGGTTTTGTACAGGTTTCGCTTCCCCCTCGAAGTCAGCTTCCCTGTTCTAACCCTGTCCCTACAATGTTCTTACTGCCGAGATACAGTGCTTGACATCTACAGTTTAAAGAAGGAGAGGCTTATTTTGGCCTGCGCTGACAGTCTGTTCTGCCAGCTCCAAGGCAGAATTGCATGGCAGAGGGGGCTGGCGGAGGAAAAGATGCTCACGGCATGGTGAACAGGAAGAAGAGTCAAGGGAGAAGCTGGGCAGGGAGAAAAACCTGTCCAGGCCATGCCCATAGTGACCACCTCTTCCCTCCAGCCCCCACCTTCTAATGGCAAGTCAGCTATGAGCCCCCATAGTCTGGTCACCTCCCAAAGGTCCCGCCTATGAGCACTTGAGGCTTTAAGGGGACATCTAGATACAAAGCATAGCAACAAGCAAATACTGCAGAGGGAGCAGACGTAACTTGACGTAGAAAGTCTGAATTGAAGATAGTTTTGGCAGCAGTGTAGGTTTCCTCACTCCGGCTACAGGGAAGGTCTGTGGCCTACACAGTTGTCAGGGGAGAGCCAGGAAGTGCTGGATTGTCAGCATCCTGTTGATTCGTGGAAAAAGGTTGCTTTTAGTCTGAAGATATTTGAGAATCCTCTATGCCTATGTGGCCCCAGGTTATTACAGTGATTTTCTTCACAGGGATGCTGTAGTCTTCTGCTGTTCTTCTGGCCTGAGGCCCCAGCCTCACCCCAGCTTGCTGACACTGTGCACACAGTCTGCACGGCAGGATGCCTACTGTGTGTCCAGCCTCAGGCTCAGGGCACCCAGTGATAGATGAGTCCAGAGTCTCTAACCAAGCGGAGCCTCTGGAAGTGGACAGTCGGGGCAGACTGATGCCATATGACAAGTGTGACAGGAAACTTCCGGTTAGGATACTGTGAGTGCTGGAAGCAGGGGCCCCTCACCAGGCTGCAGGACAACTAGGTACAGCTGTCTCTGAGCAAGTCACCTTTGGCCCTAAGGATGCTTTCAGTTTAGAATTCAGGCAGAGGCATGGTGGTCCACACAAGACTGTATAATCTGTGCAAGATTATTGTCCTGTGAAGTTTACGGGCTCAGCTTCCTGTTCTCAGAGAATCCTCCTGCCACTGTCAGTCCACAGGGGTCTGTGTGTCCTCTGAGCTCCTGCGGCCTTGAAACTTAAATCACACTCTGTAGGGCACAGTAACAGGGCATTATAGATGGCTTTCAGGTGAAATTCCAATAGTTAAGATGTATTTGGAAACAAATCCAGCCTACCAGGAGGCAGAAAGATAAATGAAAACAACATATTTCCACCAATCAAATTGGCCAAGGGGAGAAAAGGTGAAGGTGCTAAGTATGACTTGGATGCGGGGAACAGGGACCTGGCAGAGTTCTAACAGCTGCTGTGTTGGTACGACACCTGGGAAGCAATTGAAGGTGGCTCTAAAAAGAAATCTCCATTCTTTTTTTTTTTTTAAGACAGGGTCTCTCTATGCAGTTTAGTCTGGCCTTGAACTAACTACGTAGCCCAAGCTGGCCTCCAATCGAGGCAATCCTCCTGCCTCAGCCTCTAGAGTGCTGGTATTACAGGTGTGTGCCGCCACACCTGTCAGAATTGCCATTCTTCATCTACTATTTTTGCTTCCGAGAAATAATCCCAGGAATGGGCAGTGACGTGGGGACTTTCTCATGAAATCATGTTAAGCAACAAAGTAGGGTGCGAAGATTGTGTGCTGCCCCATTCTTTTCTGTGTTATACATTTATGCATCCATTTTTCTTTGAGTGATTTTTTTAGGGGATTTTTGAATGGATGATTTTGATCGCATGCATATTTTGCACTTCTCATATTTGTTATAAGGGACAAAAACAATTAAGGAAAAAGACTCTGTGAAGCATGAAATGATGATACCAAGTAAATCTAGAAATAAACTTTGGGAGTCAAAGGGTCACATCACTAGAGTCATCTGTCCCTTCATAAGATTTAGCTAACAGGGTCACACTTGGCTTAACAGAGAAACATTCTGAGAAATGCGTGGTTAGACAGTTTTGTTGTTGTGCCAACATCATAGACTGTGCGTGCACAGACTAAGACCAGGTGCCGTAGTCTCGGGGACTGCCATCATTTATGTGGTCTGTTGCAAATTACATTGTGTGACTATGTGTGTCATTGTATGGGCCCAGGCTGAGCACAGAGGTCACCAAGCTGCATGGCTGTGGCTGGGCCAGTTTTGTAGGTGCAGTTGCCTGGCTCTTGAGCGTGACACTGGGCATGGCCTGTGCCTGGGTGGGTCTCATTTTCCTGATGTGTGCCCTGGTCTGGTGGGATGAAGTGAGACTAAGTTATCTTTGTGGGTGCTGGCAGATCTTGGGCTGAGTCAGTAACGCTGGGCCTGGAATAGAGAACTTTGACTTGCTCCAGCTACAGACCAAAGTGTGACTAAGCATTTGGGATTTTAGGTTTCAGGTTCCAGGTCCTTATTCCCCGAGGGACTACCACACGGGCCCTTCTGACCTATTCCAGATCCCTGACCCACCCTGCCTTGGCCCTGTTCTTTGACTATCCCCTCTTCCCTGGTCAGCCCCTGGGTCCATTCCATGGCACTGAGTCCATTCCTCAGGCTTTATGATGCCAAGCTTTGAGGGGTAGGAATGGGGACCCTGTTCTTTGGAACTGTTGGCTGATGCCGGAATGGAGGCCCCTGGGGAGCCCTACCTACCTAGGGAAGGAAGGAGTATCTTCTCCCTCCTGGACATTTTTGTTTGTTTGTTTGTTTGTTTGTTTGAGACAGGGTCTTGCCATGTAGTTCAGGTTGGCCTTGACCTCACTATGTAGCCCAGGCTGGCCTCAAACTCACAGTAATCCTCCTGCTTCAACCTCCTGCGTGTTGGGATTACAGGTGTGTGCCACCATGCCTGGCTCTCCTGAACACTTTTGAGATGGTTTGGTTCTTATGGCTGAGGTGTCCTGCTCATCTGAAAATGACTGAGGCCGCTTCCTGGTCTGGGGCAGCCCCACCCCTTGCAAGCACTGTCACCTGTGGGCTGACCAAAGTCCACTGGCCCATCAGCTCCTCGCCTGTGATAAGGCTTCCGTGCTTAGCAGCCTTCCCAGAACCTGGCAGTTTACGGTAACACTGACCAGGCACTTGAGGAACTCTTGATTTCAGCCACGAGAGAGCCTCAGTCCCCCCTGCCTGTGTACCTCCTTGGGGCGGGGCTGCAGGCCCAACTCTGCCTGGCCTAGCAGCTGCCTGGTGCTCGCAATGAGGTAGAGGTTGATTTTCTTTCCAGTCCAGGCATTTGCGAACCTCAGGCTTCCTGGAGAGACGCTGTGCGAGGTGTCCCAGTCTGTCACCATTGCCTCCCAGGGCCAGGCAGCTGCTGTGGTCTACACGCTGCTGGTAGGGAAAGATGTCCACATCAGTCCCACCTCCTGAAGTAAACCCGTTTCTCCTTAGTGATCAACAGATGAATGGAAAGACGGCTTCTCTGAAGAGCCCTGCGTCCTGCACAGAGAAACTAGACAAGGCTCGGGAGTCCCCGGACCACAGGTGAGGCCCCCTTCTATTCAGAGATACGTACAGATTGGGGTGGGAAGTCCTCAGAGGTGACTGTCAGACAGGGGACCTTCAAGTGGCGTCATGGCCCCTTAGCAACTCTGTCAGGCTGGGTGCAGCCTGCCAGGGGCCTCTTCCTCCTACCCCTCCACTCTGTCTCCGTGCACTGGGACCTAGCAGAGTCCAGGCTTCTCAGGTTACCAGCCTCCTCCCTGCCTACCTGTCCTCCGGCCAACCTGGCCAAGTTTGCAATTCAGCGCCACCCCCTGTCCCCCCAGCCTGGTTGCTTTAGTCAGGTGAGTTGGTTCTTGAATGCCTCAGGCCACACAAGGCGGCTGCAAGGAGGGCAGGTCTGCCGGGATCATGGCCCATGGCCTGGCCCCGGAGCTGTGAGTCTGACACCTTTGTCCACCCCCACCCCAGACTGGTCCCCATCCCTGTGCCGCCTGCTCCAGTGAGATGGGAGGGAAGGGGTATGTGGCACCCAGGGTGGCAGCATCTAGGGAGACTGAGCTTAGGCTGAGCGTGCTCCTGGGGTGGGAGGTGAAGCTGGGAAGAGGGGGCTCTCGGCACCCCTCCCTGAATCTCGGATGTGCTTCCCCGGCGACAAACTGCACACCTGCTGAACCTGTCATCTTGCCATGGCTCCTAGAGAGGGGTCCTGGTCTCCTACCTCCACTCCAGCCTTCTGGCTCAAAGCTGGCGCAGAATGGGCCCTAAGGATGCAAGGGTGGGACTCAAGGGTTGCTTGTCCTGGAACGGAATGTCTCCTTGCAGTCTGCATCGGCCAGAGAACTTGAAGGGTGAAGAGATAAAAAAGTATGGCCAGGAAGGGGTGAGTGTGTGGCGCCTTCACCCCTCACCAGGGAGCA
Source organism: Hystrix cristata (assembly GCA_004026905.1). NCBI lineage: Eukaryota > Metazoa > Chordata > Mammalia > Rodentia > Hystricidae > Hystrix > Hystrix cristata. Next base: position 65,023 of record PVJO010008323.1, on the reverse strand, counting down.
GCCCTGGGCTCCCTGATTTATCAGGAGACCTGAGCAGGTGTCCCTGTCCGGGTGGGAGTGCTGTGTCCCCTTCCGGTTCCAGGCTGCCTCTCAGGACCCAGCGTTACCCGGAGACGAGTTGTGCTTGGAACTCAGCCTCCACAGCCACCCGCTGTTTACCGGCTGCTCCATGTGAAGCCCGAGAAGGGGTGGGGTGGGCTGTGGCTTTATTTCCTGGTGGCTGGAGTGAGACTCTTGGTGGTCTGAGCTCCCCTGGCTCCTCAGACCCAGCCCGTATGTTTGCAGACACTACTAAGTAAATACAACCAGCAGTATCACAAGCTCTTCAAGGACATCCCCTTGGAGGAGAAAGTGCTCAAAGGTAAGCTGTCTCCTTGGAATGACTGGCAGGTGCCCGGGTCCTCTGCCCTGGAGCCCCTGAAGCACCGTTTAGATGTGGGGACTGGCTGTTCTCTGGAGGCAGATGTGTGGGAGGACAGGTACTGAGGCTGCAAACTGGACTTGTGAGTGTGAGGACCCGGACCTGGGGGCTCTTGGGGCGGACCTCGCTGAGGAGTCTTCCCTCCTGTGACTTCCCAGCTTGCTCCTGTGCCCTCCAGAAGGACCTCCTCATCCAGGGCCGGCTCTACATCTCTCCCAACTGGCTCTGCTTCCATGCCAGCCTCTTTGGCAAGGACATCAAGGTAGTCATGAGTGGTAAGGGCTGCCAAGGTGCAGGGCGGCCCCGGCCCCGGCCCTGGGAAGGACGGCCTCCTGCACTGTGGCCGAGCCTCGTCACGCCTGTCCCTGTACGCGCCAAGCACATGGTGAAACCTCTCACAGGTTGGATGAGCAGCTTCAGGGCATCTCGTCCAGTGTGCAGGCAGATAAGGGTCTTGCTATTGACCCCGCATTTGGCCCAAAGAATTCACAGCCAAGTTATTCTGCTCTGGGTGTTTCAAAAGTGTCTTCAGAATCAGAGAGGGGTGTCACATGAGGGGAGGCGGCATTAGCGTGGTCAGGGGCTAGCTGACTAGACTGTGGGCCTCGGAGCTACCATCTCCAGTCTCCTGGCTAACGGGGTCGTACTAGGTGAGTCTCAAGTACCACATGCTGCCGAGCCTGAGGCAAGCTGGTAGGGAACTGGAAGGGGGCCTAGTGTGAAGGTGGAGGGTCTGGGTGCTCCCCGATGCGGGGCTGGGCTTCCTCAGAGTGTCTGCATGTGGCTCCGTGCTGGCTGTGGCTGGGCCCGGGCGGGGAGCAAGGGCCTGTGTTCTCCCTCTCAGGTGGTCATTCCCGTGGTATCTGTGCAAATGATAAAGAAGCACAAGATGGCGCGGCTCCTCCCCAATGGCCTGGCCATCACCACCAACACCAGCCAGAAGGTCAGTGAGTCTCTGGGGCAGCGCAGCCCCGTCAGTTTCCACCCACACCTGACTCCGGCCTGCTCCCTACCCCACAGCTCTCCAGCGGACACTTCAGGAGGGGACTTTCCTAGGCGGCAGTCTTGCTGGCTGTCCCAGCCTCATGTCCCCATTGTTTTGCCCCAGTCTCAGCACACCCAGGAGCTCATCTCACGATGCTCCTCTCTGTTTCCTTTCTGTGTCCAGTACATCTTTGTGTCACTGCTGTCCCGGGACAGCGTGTATGACATGCTGAGGAGGGTCTGCACCCACCTGCAGGTAAGGAGCTCTGGGTGAGACCTGGACTGGGCCTGGCCCTGGGTGCCACGACGCACTATTAGGGGAAGTCGGCTGTCTCCCCAGCACAGGGAACGGAAGCAGGGGGATGGGCGGGGCACTTGGGTCCGTGTGCCTGAGGCTGTGCTTGGACTGTGTGCCCGCAAGCCTGTCTGAGGCCAGTGGGCCCTGTGTGTCCCCGTGTGTATATGGGATTTCCGGGGTGCTTCCTTAAACTCCACAGAGACAGGAGCATGCAGGTGCACCTCAATATGTCCTATGACACTGTGTCTGCAACTGATATGTCCTGCGGTGTTCTGTGGTCACTGGTGAAGAAGGGGGAGGGACAGGGACAGTAGCACGGGAGAATGAGTTTCCTGGGATTTGCTTCTCTGCTCCAGTATCCATTAAGGGGCCCTCTGCAAACTGGGTATATGGAGGAGGGAAAGTTCTCCTAGAGAGTGAGCTCCTGCCCACTTTCGTCCTCAGCCTTCCAGCAAGAAGAGCCTGAGTGTAAGGAAATTCCCGGAGGAACCCGAGTCCAAGTCTCTGGTGAGAGAGGGCTGAGGTGGGGAGCCGAGGCTGCTGGCCTGAGGGTGCCTGACTTTGAGGTCTGGGGGTCTCCTGGGGGCTGACGTCCAGAACTGCAGCTGTAGGCCATGGTGTGCCAAGGGTCACCTGGGGCCTCCTACTATGCAGAGCCGTCTCAGTCCTGGGCAGACTGGCTGACCTCCTGAGCAGAACAGAGGTCCGACCCCAGAATACTGGACCCCAGTTCGGGTCCCACCCCTGTGTGCAGGTGGGAACAGAATCCCATGCTGTTCCTTTGGCAGAGTCAGGAGGGCCTTTGAGGGGATAGGCATGTCCCTGGAGAAGAGTGCCCAGGGCTGTCACTATATGGCACAGACTTCAGCTTTGCCCAGGAGGTTTCAGCGTCCTCATCAGCTGCTGGGTGTTTAGCCAAGCGTGTAGATGCATAATGTCACGCAGGAACTGGAAGGTGATGTTCCCTTTTTCACTGATAGGGACCTTGAGTCCCCACTGTGAGGTCATTGAGCCCAGATCAGAAGGGGCCATGCTTTATGCCATCCAAGACACACTGTGCTGGCTTTCCCGGGACTCAGACCTGAGCACATACCTGGCTCATCTCAGATTCCTCTGTGATTCTCCATCAGTGATCTTTGAGGACATTGTAACGTCCGTCGTAACTTGGCATTGTTAACATTGTTAACATCCGTCGTAACTTGGCAGAGGGGCTGGTGCCATGGCAAGGGAGCAGATAGGAGATTCATGATTGTTGCTATGGCAATTGTCTGCACCCTGTATCTGCTTCCTTCTCTGGCTAGGTGTGTGTAGTGGTAACATCTGGAGAAAGACTTGAAAATCTGCAGTAGGGTCTTTACGGCAATAGCGCTCCCAAGGGCCATGATGATACAGTATCTCCTGTTTCTTCTGCAGGAAGTCCTCATTCCTGAGATGAAGTGGAGAAAGATATGCCCTGCCTCCAGGTCCCTTTTGCTCCCAGATGACATCCCCTGTGTCCCTCAGGAGTCGCTGGACTCGACAGACAGTGTCTTCCCCTCCAGGAAGCCTCCAGGGCCTGGTGAGTTCAGGGGCTTCTCCATGGGGGCTGGGTTTTCTCTCTTTGGTGTGTAGAAAGGGCTGTCCGCAGCCAGCAGGATGTCAGAGAGCAGCTGCTTTCTTTCTCCAAACCCACGTGGGGTCCGGCCCGAGGACGGTGCCTAACTTCCATCCTAACTTTGCAGAGAATGCTGTCAGTGAGGCCCAGGAGCGTGAGGAGGAGCCGGCGAGGGAGCAGGAGCTGTGGCTCTGGGATTCCCATCTCCTCAAGGTCATCTTCATGCTGTAGGTGACTGTCCCAGGGAGCAGGGTAGACCCACAGGGGCTCCAGGTGTTAGAGGGCTGAAAGGTCACAGTCTAGAGCCAGAGGAAGGTTCAGCGCTAACTCTGGGCTCTTGGGTGCTGTGTGAAGGCTCATCTTTTTATAGCAACACAAAGAGTCTCCAGTTTCGATTCCTGAAGCCCTGTGATTTAGGCTTGTGGCTATGCCATATAAAAGGCAGGATATGAAATCGTTGAGAAAAGGAAAAGCTGCTTCCCAGGGCTTGGGAAGAGAGTTGGCACACGAGGGAGCCACTGGATGGGTAGGAGGAAGTCCTGCCCAGGGGAGAAGCCTGCTGTCCCTGCTGCTGCCCTGTCTAAGGACCAGCTGAGCCTGGTGGGAAGTTATATGCACAGCCAGCCTCTTGCTGCCTCGCTTTGCCTCAGACACTTCCCTGGTGCTGCTGGCTGGGTGTGGCTGTCAACCATAGCACCTCCCAGGCAGTGGGCCCCTCTTCTTGGGGGAAATCATGGTGGCCTCCCAGGGGAGGCGCAGGAGGGACCAAGTGGCTGGGCAGAGGGAAGGTGGGACAACAGTTTGAAATGTCCAGCCAGGGCTCCCCCAAAAGGCCCAGGATTCCTGCTGGACTGAGAGGACATTGCCATGGGGACAAATCTCAGGACCCGTGTGTGGCCTCTGCGAAAAAGGGTGCCAGGCCTGGACATGACTGCAGAGCAAAGGAATCTTAATTCCTCCAGCTGCAGGAGTAGCTTAGTTACCACTCATGTTTCTGGTGAGCCTCCAAAAATTCCCTTTTCTTTTTTTTTTAAATGTGTGTGGTTTTGGTTTTTTGAGACAGTATCTTGCTATGTTTTTCTTTTTAGATTTTTATTTTAAAAAATTATTATTATTATTTTTTATTATCTTGCTATGTAGCCCAGGCTGGCCTCAAACTCACAGCGATCCTGCTGCTCAGCCTCCTGAGTGCTGGGATTATAGATGCGCACCACCATGCCCAGCTCAAATGCCCTTTTTTCTAGAGGGAAGACTCAGCTCCTTCTTGTGCCTGTTTCTCCAGGATCTGCTTCTTGGTCGTGTCCTCGTCCTATCTGGCATTTCGCATCTCCCAGCTGGAACAGCAGCTGTGCTCCTTGGATTGGGCTGGGCCAGCGCCTGGGCACAGGTATGGCTTTGGGACTGGGGGATTGGCTTGAGAGTAGGAGCCAGGCTGCCTGTTCCCCTGGCTGCACTTGGCCCTGCTGGAGCTGGCCTGGTGGTTGTAACGAGGTCGGGCGGTGTGTTGAGGTGTACAGGTCCACCCCAGCGCACTTGCAAAGGGGGCACTTGCCCATACCTGTCTGCCTTCTTGGCCCTTTCTCTGATCCGAGTGCCTTTTCTGGGTGCAGGTAACAGCTGCCTGGCCTTTGTCCTCACGCCTCTCCAAGAAGAATGCTTGGGTGCTAAGACTCCAGAGACCCCCGGTTCATGCTGCTGCTATGCTGAGGTTGAGTGTGAAGGAAAACATTCCCTATCTTCCTCCTCCCCCAGTCTTCTCCCTTCCTCCACCAGTGAGCTGAAGTACCTGTTTACAAAGTAACTGGCTCCTACACAGCTAGATTCTTGGAAGCAGCTGAGGAATTCTGTATACTGAGCGTCAGCAGCCACTTCAATGAGAACAACATTTAACTTGCTCCTTGGAGACAGTTCTGGCACACAGGCCGAGCCCTGGGGGCCATGTCAAGAGACACAGGCCACACTCTGATATCTGGAATGTGGCTCTCTATTCCATGGCTCCCTGAAGGGCGGGGCAGAGGCCAGAGCACAGAGCACCTGTGTTCCTGTCTGCTGTCTCCCAACATGCTTGGGCCCCCTCAGGCTCTGCACGTCTCTGTCCTGGAGCCCACAGCAGGGGCTGTGAATGCAGGCAGGAGAGCACCCGGCTGGTACTGCAGCAGGAGTTGAATCGGCATGCTCTGAGTGAGGCGCTGAGCTGGCTCTTCTTGCAGAGCCCAGCTGAACCCGGAAAGATGGTGTCCATATCAGGCGATGTTGTTGGGGGCTGTGAGGTCCCAGAATTCCATGCCCCCAGCTCCCACTTTCTGGTGAGTAGGTAGAGCAAGGCCTTTGATCACTGTGGTCACAGATTTGGTACTAGGTCTATCCCTGGTGTCCAAAACCATTTTCAAGGTGTCCCAGTCCCTGGAAGTAGGTGACAGGAAGGATGGGAACTGTGATATGAGGCCTCGCTGTGTCTGCCCTGCCTGGCTTCCCGAATCTCTGCCGACAGCAGCCTCTTGGGGGGCACAGCTGGGCAGCCGTGTATGATAGTGTCACTTGTGTCACCTGCTGTCAGTGTGCCAAGGGCCATGAAGGATCTGTTCCCTATTAATAAGGTGGGAGTGACCCAGGTGGGGCTGGTTCAGTGCAGGGAGCAGGTGAAGGGGCTGCCTGCCTCCCTTGGAGACGGGCGGGGATGGTTTTGCCTGGAGAGTCCTTCTCTGTTCCAACAGGAGGTTCTCAACGATGAGAACAACATTTAAGTTGCTCCTTGGAGACAGTTCTGGCACACAGGCCGAGCCTTGGGGGCCACCTCAAGAGACACAGGCCACACTCTGATACCTGGAATGTCGCTCTCTGATACCTGGAAAAGCCTTCTGAGGGGCATCAGGGAAGGACACTGGTGGAGTGCACAGGTCAAATAGCTGCTGTTTTCCCTCTCTCCCTCGTGGAGAAGTTAATTGGGGAAATCCAGGTGGAAATGGTTTATTGCAGAGCTGCGATGTCTGTCCTGTTAATGATAATCCCAAATGAGGACTGACTGGTGGGACTGACAGTAGGTGACAACTCCCGGAACCCAGACTGGAGGGCTGTTCATTCTCTTCTCATCCCCTTTCTAAGACTGAGCTTGGAGCCCAACCTTGTGTGCTGCTTGCACTGACTCAGCCTCATGCGTCTCAGGTGAAACTCACCCCTCCTTCCCCTCGCACCAGGCTGGATGAACACCTGGCCCTTGTCTTTTGGAGGCAGTGCGGCCGTCTTCATCAGTCATCGCCATTGTATTTTCAGGGAAATGCTCCTTGCTGAAAGGCAGGAAGAACAGATCCATTCTCTGAGCCTTGCTAGGTTGAGCTGGCGGCCGTGGGAAGTGCCCAGTCATAGGTGGCCGTGCTGGGACGCTGGGGAGCCTGGTCCCCAGCCAGACCCCATGCTCAGGAAGGGTAGGAGACGGTGCAGCAGGGCAGGGGGCTCGGAGTCCCACTCGGAGCTCAGGGCTCTGAGTGGCATGGCCGTGCCTGTCCCACTGGAGCGTCTGCTCTGTTTTCCCTTTTGTCCCCCAACCTGGTCCTGCTGTGCTGTGCTAAGAACTGTATTTATACATTCCCGCCTGTATTGGCTGTGGCATCTCTAATTCTTTGAGACGCCACTATGGCATTAGCCTTTAGCATTTTTTAAATAAACCTGTTATTTTCTAGTGTCCCATGGCATGCAAAGTTCATTTTTACCCTGTGACTACTCACTAAAAGTGCTCTACTGACATACTGGGCTCTGAAGAGGCTGATGGAGCCCAGGTCCTTCCCAGGATCCCGAGGACGCTGCAGATCTCAAAGGATCTAGCTCAGCAGACTTGCTCCCCAGCATATGGGAAGGGTGAGGGTGAGCACGGCCTTCTGCCTCTGCTGGGTGGACACTGGTGGACAGTGCTTTCTCATTTCTCCTGTGCAGTGTCCCCTAATAGTACTTGACTCAGGAATTAATGTGTGGAAGTCAAAGTGAGACGGTTCCAGTGGCCTTTTCTGACTCAGAGCCCATGGAGGCTATGTTCTGGTTTGGGTCACTTTGCGTTTCTTACACCCCTTTGAGGCTAGACCCTGTGCCAGCTGTTGTGCCAAGCGCTGGAGGTACTGCAGTGCCCATGCCAGGTAATGGCTGGATCCCAAGGCACCTACCTTAAATTCATGCACAGGTGAGTTCCAGGTAGCGCTATGAATGAACAAGGGAACCGCAGATTGGGATCAGGTTCCACGAAGGTAAGCAACAGTGATAAGAGATAGAGAGATGGCTTTAGATGGGGGCGGTCAAGAAAGTTCTCTGAAGTGACATTTATGCTGGTACCTGTAGGACAAGGTGCTAGGCATGGGAGGAGCCAGGAGCGGGCATTCCTGGAAGAGGGATCGACAGCAACAGGTGATGGGAAAGGGTGTAGAGGTCTCTAGGATGCTAACCAAGTGACAGTGATGTGAAAAGAGGCTAGAGAGGTCAACTCGACAAAAAGAAACAAAGGGCTGCCGAAGATATTTCTCTAAAAAGAATGTACAAATGGCCAATAACCAGTGGAAAAATGGTCACATCACTACTAATTATGGGAATGCAAATCAAAAACATAATGAGATCCCCTTGCAATCATTAGGATGGCTGCTATCAAAAAACCAGAAAATAATAATGGTTAGCAAGGATGTGGGAACATTAGAACTTTGGTGCATTATTGATGGGAATAAACAATGGTGTGACTTGTGGTTAGGGGCATAGTTCAGAGTCAGAGTGTTTGCTTAGCATGCTCACGACGCTGTGTTCCATCTCCACACATAAGTGTAGCTGGAAAAAATAGTGTAATGTTTACTCAAAAACTAAAATACAGAATTATATGATCCAGCAGTTCCACTTCTGAGTATGTACTAAAAAAAAAAAATTGAAAGCAGGTCTTGAGGTATTTGTAATACCCATGTTCACAGCAGAATTGTTCACAATAATCCACAGGCAGGGCTGGGGTGTGGCTTAGTGGTAGAATAGTTGCCTAATACGTGCAAACTCCTGGGATTGAACCCTACACCAAGAGATAAAACGGTAGAAATAACTCAAGTGTTCCTTGATGTATGAATGGGTAAGCAACATGTGTGCCACACGTGTGATGGAGTGTTATTCAGCTTGGATTGGAATGACGTTCTGACACCTGCCGTGACGTGGATGACCCTGGAAGACACTATGCTGGGCACAAGAAGCCAGTCATAAATGGACAAACACTGTATTACTCCACTCATGGGGGTCCCCGGAGTGGCCAGCTTCACAGAGACAGAAAGTGGAACAGTGAGGATGGTCAGTGAGGAGAGGGGCGAATGGGGAGTTGTTTCAGGGGTGCGGAATTTCATTTTCACAAGAGCAAAAGAAATCTGGAGATTGGTTGTATATCAGTTCGAATATACTAAATGCGACTGGATTGCACACTTAAAATGGTTAAATGGTAAAAGTTTATCACTTTTTTTTTTTAATTAAAGAGATTGGTGAAGTAGGCACCAAGAGAGAGTTTGGATTTCATAGACTCCCTCAGATGTGGAAGTATGAGCCTGGTAGGGTGACTCAGTGGTTCCCAAAACCAAGTGCTTTCCTTTGCCATTGGGTGGACGTGCATGCCTTGATGCAGTGTCTAGAAAGACAAAGCTGATAACCTACAGCCTTCTGGGAGCTTTAGAAAAACCAATCCAATAACATTCTGCAAAATATGCCCCTCCTTACTCTTTCAGGAACTGGTTCCTTCTAACAGCATCCCGGAGAGGGCATAGCATTACATATTTCTAATTTTTAAGTTGAACCGAGCTAGCTCTAGAAGGGACAAACTGCTGCCTTATTTGGGGAAATGGAGGGAAATAAACGTGGCCGCGCTTGGGTTTTGCACCATGGACCTTAGCCAGAGGGGAAGGGCCCTAGGAGGGCAGGCGTTCTAGAGAAAAGGGACTTCAGGAAGGAGGGGAGTACAGGGAGGACTTCAGCCCACCGGAGATGTCCTGGAGTAAGACCCCGTCCACCCCAGGTGCCTCCCGCTTGGTGGCAACGTCGTTAGACCCCAGCCAACCTGGCAAGGTCTTGACACCCATGCTGCCCCTCTCTCCTAGCCACTGGGCTTCCAAATCAGGGAGTCGTAGGCCAGAGAAACTTCTCAGGGAAGAATCTCCTGTTTGCCTGGGCCTGGACAGAGGCCAGGATCCCTGGGCTCCAACACTGTTCTCTCTGAGGAGGAAGAAATGACAAGTAGCCCACTAGGTGGCAGCAAAGTCCAGCAAGAAGATCCGGAGCCAATGGGTAAAAGACTTGCTTGTTCTCAAAGCAAGGTCCCTGCGGTCTTGTCTCCTTGCTGAGGGAAACAAGCCCAGGCTTCTTCCAAGCCCAGCGCACCACCTATGCCACAGAAGAAGGGAGGCTCCGGGCAGGCCGGGTGGTCACCTTCTCCCCTTTGGACTCTCCTCCTCCCTGCCCAAGGTCTGTGGCCACCGAGAAGGTAACGTTGCGGGGTCTCCAGACCTCGCCGCAGGCCTGGCGGGTGGGAAAGGCAGAACCAGCAGCTTCGAAGCCAAGTGTCCGTCTGTGTGTGTCTGGGCGTCAGGGCGGGGTGCTCAGCTTCCGGGGCTCAGAGACCCCAGGCTCTTGCCTGCCCTTGCTGTGCTCGGCGTCTTTTCTCAATCGGAACAGAATGAAAGAAACCGGCATGCTGTGAAGTGTGCAACAGGGTGGCAATGACACTTTCTGCTCCTACTTTACTTAGGTCACACGGCTCGGAGCCCAGGGCAGAAAGGTTGGAAGAGTAACGGTTAAGAGTGCTTTGTCCACCGAGAGGCCATAAGCTTCTGCAGTGATAATCCAGAGAAACCTGCCGACCTCCAGAGAGACAGGCTGCACCTGGCGTCCCCGGCCCCACGCCTCGCTGGCCGCCCTCCTGTGGCAGGGCTCTTGACTTCCCGGAATGTGTTCCTTCTTGTTTGCCACTCAGTGTCTGGCCCAGGGCCCGAGCTGGGCTGCTCGGAATGTGATCCCCCCACTTCTCTCCTCACCTCCCGCAGGATCTGAGACAGGCTGGCTGGGAGAGGCCAGGCCCATACTGGGGACTCACCCCCGAGGTGTGACTTCTCCGGGGACCTCAGACCCCACAGAGGCCTTAGGGGAACAGAGCTGGGTGCCCAGCGGAGCAGGGAGCATGGGATGTTGCTATCTTATCCCACTGGCAGCTTCTAAATCAGGCCAAAGTGGGCAAAGAGTTCCTCACAAGCTGTTCATTAACTTGCTAAATGCGGAGAGGCTGGCTCTGGCGCCACTTTTGGGAAAACGTGACACCCACCACTCCTGGATTCGGTCTGGCATGAAGGCGTGTTAATTGGTGTAGGATTTCTGATGGAAGTTTTTCTTTGCCATTGGTTCCAAATGCCAGGCTAGTCTGAATGGCACACTGTCTTCAGCACATAACTACAGTTAAGTTATTAAGCTACTTTCATGGGCTCCTGAATATGTGCTTCTACAGCTACAAAGATGCTGTCACTTTCTGAGCCCTTCAACAGGCCCTTTTCTGGGTGCTGTTTGTGATTATTATCTCATTTCACTCTCAGTGCCACAGTGCAATTTTCGCAGTTTGCTCTGTGGAAGTGGACATTGATAGAAATACATGCAGTGCTCACCCCTTCCAGGGAGTCTGGTGAGGGGTGAGCAAGAGGGAATTGCTATATAACAGTGTGAAAACGGCGGGGGTGAGGGGATGCAGGCTGACTCAGCAGCATGAGGGTGGCAGTGCATGTGGGCTTCAAAGAATAAGTAAGATTTGGATCCCAGGAGAGATGAGGGGGAGTGTGTTTGCAGTGGTAACGTCAGTAAAATGCTGGGGGTGCGGAGGGTGGTGCTGGTGAAACTGGAGAAGATATCTGAGTGGGCAAAATCCCTTTGGATTTAAATGCCAGGATAAAAAAAGAGGCTTGATCTTTCAGGCAGAGAGGAGTTACTGGAGCTATTACTGCTTAGGAGAGATGAATACATTTGGTGGGGTTAGGAAGATTCCTTTGACAGTGGAGTACAAGGTGGATTCCAAGTTCCATAGAATGCTGTAGTCATGGCCGGCTTCAGCACTATCGACTTTTGGGGCTAGATGATTCTCTGTGCTGGGGGTCATCCTGTGTATTGTAAGCTGCTTAGCCATATCCTTGGCCTGTGCCCCCCAATACCACAGTAACCTTCGTCTCTGGTTGTGACAACCCAAAATATCTCCAGACATTGCCAGATGTCTCCTGGGGGAGGAAGACAGGCAGGACTGTCCCTAACTGAGAATCACGGGGCTGGTTGGCAAGAAATTAAGACCTGAGCCTCAGAATATTGGCAGGTTTTGTTTTGTTGCTCTCATGTGGTACCACTGAGCTACACCCCAGCCCATGAGCTGTACTCCTGGGTATTTTCTTAGCACACTGCATCAGTCTATCAGCTTTTAGAATAGCTGATGAAAGTAAAAAAGGTTTCCTTGCCACAGGAAATGCATCATCAGTGCCAAAGAACTTAATAGCACAGGGGAAAAAAAAACCTTCAGAAATAAATCATTCTGCATATTTGAAATCTCTAGAGAAAAATCCAAAGCGTCAGATAACGTGCTCAAGGTTCGTAAGCAAGAAAGTGGCTTATACCAGGATCGCTTTTCCTACCCAACCCCTAAGTCACATTTCCCTATGAGCTACTTTGAGTAAGGAACACCCAATGTGCCTGCAGACATAAAGGCTACTAATCTGAGGTTTTCCTAGGATTGCATTTACCCTTCTAGAATTTTTTTTTTTTTTTTTTTTGGCAATGGATACAGTGAATGGGCAGATCCTGGCCTGTTGGTAAAGATACCTGATTGTCTAAGAGGTGTCTTTTTCTAGAGCAGGAATCAGTGAAGGATGGCCTAGTGGCTGGCTACTTACTTTTGTAAATAGTTTTATTGGAACACAGCCATGCCCATTTGTTAATGTACTGTATTGTCTCTGGATTCTCTGGAGTCCCAAGACAGAGTTGAGTAGTCGCCATGAAGGCAATAAAGCATAAAATATTTACTGTCTAGCCCTTCGAGGAAAACTGCCAATTCCTAGCCTAAGGGAAAATGCTTGTGTTGTACAACATTGTAGACACTTACTTTTATTCTGTGGGTAGGTGTTACAGTTCATATCTAGAGGTCTTCCTAAAGCAGTCATAGGCAGAACCTTTGGAGGGTGATTGTATTATGGGGCTTTATAGCTGACTTGCTGTTAGAAGGTAGGTCTGGAAGAGATGGGTCACCATGGGTGTGACCTGGAAGGTTATATCTCCTTGCCTGGCTCCTCCCTTCTCTCACTACTTCCTGTCCACCATGCTGCGAGCAGCTCTCCTCCGCCCAGGCCTCTCTGCCATGTCAGCCTGCCTTGGAGCCCGCTGACTATGGACTGAAACATCTACATGCTGGGAGCCAAAATAAACCTCTCCCCCTTTAAGCTGTAGGTGTCAGGAAAGTGTCAGTGATGAGGAAAGTGATTAAGATAGTAGGGGTGAGAGATTTTCATTTACTTTTTTCATTCAAATAATTGAGTGCTTACCATGGTTCAGGCACTGGGACAAGTGCTTGGGATGTGTTAGTGAATAGGGCAGATCACGCTGTTTCCCTTCGTGGTGTTTATATATTCTAGAGGTAATGGGCGGGAGATTAACAACAAGCAATAACTAAATTATATGGTATGTCAGAAGGTGATCAATTCTAAGAGAAATGGAGGAAAAGAAGAACAAGAAAAGCCAGATGTGGTAACACACGCCTATAATCCCAACTATTCAGGAGGCTGAGGCAGAAAAGTGGCAAGTTTGAGTCCAGCCCAGACAACTTAGCAAGACCCTGTCTCAAAACAGAATACACAAAAAAGGTTGGGGGCATAGCTCAGTGGTAGAGTGCTTGCCTAGTGTGTGCATGGCCCTGGGTTTGACCCCCAGTACTACAAAAAAGGGGGGTTGGTAATGCTGATAGGGGACTGGCGTTGGAAGAGGGTAGTCAGGGAGGGTCCAGTTGAGACCCTGGTATTTAAGGAAAGACTTAAAAGAAGTGAGAGAATAAGCTTCATGGAACCTTACAGGGAGAGAGGCCAGCACATGCACAGGGTCTGAGGCAGGAAGGGCCCTGAAGACCCCCTGGGAGAGAGAACTGGAGGAGAGAACTGGAAGAGAGAACAAGAGACAGGACTAGATGAGGTCCAGGGAGGGGGAAGCAGGGAGAGCAGAGAAGACCAGTATAAGCACTTTGGATGAAATACAATAATCTTCTATTCTACAGGTTTAAAAGACTCGTCGTTGGCTACTAGGGAGGGAAGGGTGGAAGGCGGTTAGGTTTCCGTAGTGATCCAAGTAAGTGATGGCGGTAGTCCTGACTAGGACAGTAGAAGCAAAGACGGGCCATGGGCAGGTTCTGGATATTCTGAAGGGAGAAGCAACAGTGTTGCCTGTTGAACTGGAGATGGGTACTATACAAAAAGAATCTTGCCAGGTGTGGTGGCACATCTCTGTAAATCACAGCACT
>PVJO010008323.1:19314-51113 GCA_004026905.1 Hystrix cristata | reverse complement strand
CTGAGCAGTGCCTGATAAGGAAGGAGGAAACCAGAAAGGTCTGGTGTCCTGGAAACTAACAACCTTACATCAGGGCAGAGACCATGACAAATACTGCTACGAAACCCATTTTACTGTGGTCAACAAATGCTTTTTCTCACTTGAACGTAACCCAGAACTTTCCAACCTGGAAAACCTCAAATAATTTCATGTTTATGGGTGATTCTTTCAGTGTGTAAATGGGCTGAGACCTAACTCTGACTGCTGTGGGAGGGTGTGAGACTTCTGTGTCTCCTGGGTCAGGCTGTTCACTGTCATGCGTGGCCACTCTCTCATGTGCCTTGGTCACTGCCTTTTTGGGTTGTGGTGGTTTTTTTTTCTTTTTTTTTTGAGACAGGGTCTTGCTATGTAGCTCAGGCTGGCTTGAACTTATTATGTAGCCCAGCCTGGCCTCGAATTTAAGGCAATCATCCTACCTCAGCCTCCTGAGTGCTGGGATTACAGGTGTACACCACCGCACTTGGCCTTGGCTTGTTATACCACTCCTCATCTTCCATTCCTCCAAATGCCCAGCTGCTAGGATGGGTGGGTGTCTCCAAACTGTATGCAGGGTTTAGAGTTAAAACTATGCCACAGAGCAGGAAACTTCAAATTCACTGTAGAGATGTTTGATGATGGAGATGTAATAGCATTTTCAGCGATAGCAGGAAACTTCTCTCTGGCCATGCCCTCCAGCAGGCCCCTATCTCCTGCCATGTTCCTGGGACTGTGTTCTCTCACTAACGTCCCCCTGCAGCTTCCTAGGCTTCATTTTCTTTCTCTAGACCATCCAATGAAAACCCAAATTTCCTTCATTTCATTACGTGGCATAATTGATCTCTTGTATTTTCCTGGCCCACATCAACTAGCTAAACTCTTTTCTTAACCATAGAGGTTAAGATGTTTATCTTAACAAAACAACAAGCTTTCTAGAAAAAATTTTCATGGTGGCACATGCCTAGTATCCCAGCGCTCTGGGACACTGAGGGAGGAGGATTGAAAGTTTAAGTTCAGCCTGGGTAATTTAGGCATTTAGCAAGACCCTGTGTCAAAATTTTTAAAAAAGGTGGATAGGATATGTACTTTAGTGCAAAGTCCCTGGGTTCAATCCCCAGTTCTGAAAAAAAGAAATGAAAACATGTTATGATACATTCCTAGAAATCAGGAAGGCTACATTTAATTCTGGTTCTAATAGCAATCTTTCCTGTCTGTTCAAACAGAAAAAAAAAAATTACTACTAACAACCAAGATATAGTACAACCTGTTGGTTAAGAGTAGAGGTTCTCAGCCGGGTGTGGTGGTGTACTCCTGTAATCCTAGCACTCAAGAGGCTGAGGCAGGAGGATAGCTGCAAGTTTGAGGCCAGCCTGCTACATAGCCAGACCTGTCTCAAAAAAAAAAAAAAAAGAGTACAGGGTCTCGAATGAGTGTACCTACATTTAAACCTATTCAGTTTATTTAACTTTGGCAACTCCAAGCGTCAGTTTCCTCATCTCTGAGAGAGAGATAAGAATAGCACCACTAGTTTGAAAATCTAAAATCCAAAGTGCTCCAAAATCTGACTTTTGGGTACCAACATGGTGCCACAAGTGGAGAATCCCACACCTGATCTCATGTAATGAGTCACAGTCAAAACACAGGTGCACTAAAATATTGTATAAAATTATCCTCAGGCTGCTTGTAGAAGATGTGTATGAAACATAAATGTATCTTGTATTTAGATTTGGGTCCCATCACCATGATGTCATCATGGGCATGCAAATATTCCAAAATCTGGGAAAAAAAAAAAAAAGACCCTAAGCCTGAAGCCCTTCTGGTCCCATGCATTTTGGCTAAGACACACTCAACCTGTATTTATCTTTCAGGCTTATGGTGATTTTATTTATTTATTTATTTATTTATTTATTTAATTTATTTGAGACAGGTTCTCACTACGTAGTTTAAACTGGCCTTGAACTCACTATGTAGCCCAGGAGGCCTCAAACTCATGGTGATCTTCCTGCCTCAGCCTCCCAAATGCTGTGATTAAGGCGTGTGCCACCACACCCGGCTTTACACAATTGTAATGGTACTATTTACTGATGTTTTGAGACAGTTCTCTGCCTACTTATATGAAGGGATGTAAATTGTGAGCATCAACGTCCTTTTTAATTGATGCATAGTAATTGCATTTATTTATAGGGTCCTATTTGGATGTCTTAATTCCATTTTTATATCTCTGAAGGAGAAAACTTGAAATAAAAATGTTATTTATGATGAGCATATGCAGCATTGCTGTTCATAACAACCTCAGATCAACATCAAAGCCCAACAGTGAGGACACAGCTTCTCTTGATGTAACCCTACGTTACCTCTAAGATAGTCCTTGCACATGGGTTAAGCTAGGTAAAATGTGAAAATTCTGAGGAAATCAGCAGATCTGCTGAAGGGATGCCCATGGTTAAGACTTCCATGCTTGGGGAGTTCCTTATTTTCTGTCAGGTTGCTTAAGTTCATCAGCCCCTTCCACCACAGCTGATGGACATGACATTTGGACTTCTGCAGCTTAGCAGTGAAAAGATGATGGGCTGTTTTTTCATGTATAATTTTTGGGCGGTGCTGGGGATCAAACTCAGGGCTGGTTTGTTTGTATTTTGAGACAGGGTATCCCTATGTAGTCCAGTCTGGCCTTGAACTCGCTATGTCACTATGCAGCCCAGGCTGGCCTCTAACCCACAGTGATCCTCCTGCCTCAGCCTTCCAAGTGCTGGCATTATAGATGTGTGCCGCCATGCCTGGCTGATAAATAGCTTCAATATTCTCATTTACCCATTTGACAAATAACAGTGAGTGTCTGTGTGCCGGACACTGTTAAGCTGCAGGGATCTGATGGTGAAGATGTCAGACCTTGGCTCTTGCAGTGCAGTGGGAGAAACACAATAGCAAATTGCGTGTTGCTTGGGCACACTGAGAGGACTCCCACCTCTGGGGGATTAATAAGGAAAGCAGGTTGGCATCAACATGGGAGCAAGGGAATCAACAAGGAAGGAAGGAGTCATCAGGGAAGATTTCCCCAAGGAAGAGATTACATAGAATTTCTCTGTTGAGGAGTGTGGGAAAGAGTAGAGGAGGAGATGCCGGGTATGGTGGTGCACCCCTGTAATCCCAGCACTTGGGAGACTGAGGCAGGAGGATTGTTGAGTTTGAGGCCAGCCAGGGCTACATAGTGGGCCAGCCTGCACTACAGAGCGAGACCCGGTCTCAAAAAACTAAAAAACAAAACAAAACAAAAAGAGTAGAGGAGGAGAGACCACAGATTGGAAGGCTGTAGGGCTTCCTTGGAGGAGCTGAGAGCACTGAACTCTAAAGCAAGGGTCATACAGCTTGTAAGAGGTGGAGAGGTCGGCACGGGACCAGACCACACAGAGCATCATTGAAGGCATGGGCTGGGGCTAGGGATGTAGCTGAGTAGTTGAGTCCTTGGCAAGCATGCACAAGGCTCTGGGGTCCATCCCAGCACCAAAAGCAAAGCAAAACAAGACAAAAAACAGAACACAACAAAAATGTGTGCAACGGACAGGCCTAGGAGGTTGATGGATATAAAGTCTGGCTGGAACTGGGTGGGGCAGTGGTCCTGTTTCCTGAGAGAGGCCACACGGAGGGAGGAAGTCTGTGGTGGGGGGGAGGGCGATTGGAGCTTTGAGATCTGTTGTGTTTGAGGACCCTATGAAACATCCAGGAGACAGTGTCCAGTGGGCGGGCCCATGATGTATAGGTCAAAGTCTGGGAGAGTTCCGGAGAGCAGCGTAGGTCCAATGTACCTAAATCTACCATCGGCCACGGTATTGAGTGGGAAAGTGCAGGGCATGTGTACAGGTGAGCCGAGAATCTACAGGATATAAAGAAGACATTGGCAAATAAGAGTGATCAGAAAAGCACTAAACTACTACTTCACATCAGTTGAAGAAAGAGTAGTTTTATCATTTTTTTAGGGGGGTGGTAATGCTAAGGGATCAACTCAGGGCCTTGTACTTGGAAGGCAAGTGCTCTTCCACTGAGCTAAATCCCCAACCTCAGGAACGATGGTTTTAAAAACAAAGTTTAAGGTTGCTAAGAGGCCTGCTAAAGAACTATTAGGGATCTTGCTGAGATTTTTTTGAAGGAATGGAGTCAGACTCCACATGAAAGTGCATACAGGTGCTTTAGATTTGGCTGGGAAGAGGCAGAAGCAAAAAGTCACTGTCTACAGGGAGACCTGGGGTTTGCTTTTAGTGCTTTTGAGGGCTGGGGGAGGTTTCATACATGGAGGCACTGGCGGAAACGTGCCGGCAAGGTTGGCGAAGCGTGTGTGAAGGAGCTGCGCACATGAAGAGATCAGCAGCAGGGCCACAGTCGCTGTAACAGGAATGAGGCTGGAAGGGGAGTGCACGGGCAGGTGGGCCTTGGGAGCTGGCATCAGGGTAGCGGGAGGAGTTGTTCTCCTGTGGCGCCTGTTTCTCCTTGAAGGACGACAGCGAGGGGAGGTGAGAGTTTCACAGGCATGAAGATAGCTGGAATGTGAGCCACCTGGGGAGACAGCCTGGCACGGAAACCTGGCCTGAGTTTGTGTCATGGAGAAAGGTTCTTTGTACATGCGGGTTGGTTGGTTTTGTTACAAGGTGATGCCCTTAAATTTTTTTTGGGGGGGGGCAGGGATGGAACTCAGGGCCTCATGCTTCCTAGGCAAGCACTCCAACCACTGAGCTAAATCCCCAGCCCCGATGCCCTTAAATTTTAAAAAAGTCTTTAAATTTGTTTTGGCTTTTTTGAGACAGGGTCTTGTTTTGCAGTTCAGGCTGACTGCAAACTCGCAGTGATCCTCCTGCCTCTCGCCTCAGCCTCCCCAGGCTGGCTGCAAACTTGCAGTGATCCTCCTGCCTCAGCCTCCCCAGGCTGGCTGCAAACTCGCAGTGATCCTCCTGCCTCAGCCTCCCAAGTGCTGGGATTACAGGCATGCAGCACCACACCTGACTTTATTGCCTTTACCTTGTTTTTAGCACAAACTGCAGGATCTGGTATTTTTTTTTTCCAGAGTAATGAAAACTTCCCTACTGGAGGCACTGAAGATGGCTACCACTTCCCTTAACTTTTGACATGTTAGTTTTTTCCTACATAAGAAACTTTATGTGCATTTGTCACTTTGTTTTTCCTTAGTGGAATTTCAGCCTCATGTTGGAACTTAGTGACCAATTTTTCCACTGTTGTACAGAGCAGTCTTTACTTAGTTCCAAGTTTTTGATACGACTCCTGAAGCCTTCTCCTTTCTAAGTGAGATTCTCCAGACTGCTGCTTTTGTTTTATTTTTCCATCTTTCACATACATGGAATATGAAAGGTGACTAGATCGCTGTAAGGTTGGTGATACAGATTTGACCTAATGTATAAAACCAAACCAGCTTTTATACAAGTTCTGCTGCCTCACCGTTAGAGACAATTTTCATTCCTGCTTTCTATAATATACAAGTGGAATATATAAATATAGAAAGCAAAGAAAGAATACTTTTAAGATGTTCGAGGAAGGAGTTCTTGCTGTCATTTTGTGGAGAGGAGTAAGGAATAGGTAGAAAGAGTATGAGGAGAGGAGATGGAGGCCAAGTGTCTGAGCTTCTCTCAGTTTCTTATTTAGAAACCAGGGCTAACAATACCTGGAAAAACATGAGAAATAAAACTATATATATATACACACACACACTACACACATATTAATACATTTCCAGTGTACAAGTTACTTTTATATATAGTAATATAGCAGTGATCTATCTGTATGTGTGTGTTATAGTCCCTGCATATTATACAGTAATATAAAGGTTAGTTGTTCCTATTTCCCATCCTTCCATAAACTGCTCTTTTGTACCTAACAGTTTTTATCAGGGAACTTTTTACACAGCTGTCTAGCTGTACGGCAATATAAAATCAAGTTTTCAAATGCTGTTAGTTTCCGAATGCAACTGCATGGTAGGATGGAAGGGAAAGGCTGCTTATTTTAGTGCCTGTCATATGGTTTCCACGTGATACTTAATCGTTACAGTGCCTGCCTAAATAGACTCTCTTTATTTTTCAGATGAGGTGCTGAATCTCAAACTTGCCTGAGGTTGTAAGTTTATAACTGACAGAGCTTGGATATGATTAAAACATTCATTGCTTTTTCTAACACCACAGGATGTGAATTTCTGTAATTATTTTCTCCTGTTCTATTTTAAGTGATGAAAGAAAAAAAATGCATTTTCAGTATAATAACCATGTGACTGAGAGATTCTATTTTGCCATCTCAATGGAATGCTTATTATTAAAACATATGGCTGATGCAGATACAGTGCTGGGCATGGCGATGCATGCCTGTAATCCCAGCACTCTGGGAGGCTAAGGCAGGAGGATCACAAGTTTGAGTCCAGCCTGGGCAATTTAGTGAGATCCTGTCTCAACACAAACAAACAAATAAAAAACAGGCTGGGGCCCTGGGGATGTAGCTCAGTGTGAAGGCCCTGGGTTCAGTTCTCAATAATGGAAAGAAAAGGTACGTATCAGAAATATAATCCACTTGTAATTCTTAAAGTGTTCTGATCTAGTCAGGACCAGTGCTTATAAAATTCAACAGATACCTAGTCAAAGGGTGGAAATATTTGTGGCTTAGAGTAATAAATAGAAAACCCACTGATACCAACACACACACACACACACACACACATACACACAAACATACACACACACACACACACGCATTTTTAGCCACCATCTACAGCTGGGCTAACACATGGTGACCTTTCTCAGTTTCATCCTAAGACCCAAGTAGATAAATGTGAAAATACTTATGGGGCAATACAACAGGCTATTTCAAAGCAGGGTAGTTCCCTTTGAAAACTGCTTAACTCAGTTTTGAGTAAGTTGCTTTCTTTTTGAATATCTGGAAGCTGACTTTTGCATAGCTATCATCTTGACTCTGAGAGAGAAGGAATCATAATTCTAGCAAAAGATCTTTTTCCTATTTTGTATCAGATAACATTAAAGGTGTATGGTCAATTAGATGCCCAATTTATGGGCTATTATGGTATCTAGTGAAAAACTACAAGTTAACTCTTTAATTCTCCTGTTGTTTTTAATGCTAACATTTACAAATTACTACATACTCTGGAAGACTAACTGATGGCATAATCATGCTTTGTATTTGGAAAAAGGAGACCCAAGGTTTTGTCTTTTTTTTTAAAAAAGACTTTGTTAAATAATTTATTTGTGGGGTTGGGGATTTAGCTCAGTGGTAGAGTGCTTGCCTAGCACGTGTAAGGCCCTGAGTTCCATCCCCAGCACCGCCCCCCCACCAAATTTATTTGTGGGATAAATCTTAGGGATTTAGGAAAGATTGCTGTCATAGGTATTAACTCTCAAATGGGAGACAGTCGGACATTTAAGCAAACGTACTTTCTATTATCAGTAAGACAACTTTTCTCAGAGAATTTGACTCTTTCATAGTCCAGATCAGCTGCCTATGTCAACAGTCATTGAAATAATACTGCTTTCTTATCTTTCTCCACAAAGTGGCCTATCAGCAACCTGTGTCACTCCTCTTGCTGTCCTTCCCTATTTTACCTCTATGGCTGATGGCCAGTTCTTAGGCTTTCTCTTGCCCTCATCTTCCAGTAGGCCTCCCTTTTATCTAAAACATGCTGAAGTGGAAACTTTTTCTGTAGCTTTCACTTTGACTTTTAGTTGCAACTCTCAGCTCACTCAAGCCTGCTGTGTAACCTGTACTTATAACCCTTGCTGTGTTCTCCCTTCCTGGCTAAAAGGAACTGAGTTACTGCCTTCGTGGTCACTGGGTGGTGAGGTTTACTGGGGCCATGGGGCTGGGGTAGGGCAAGGCTGCAGAGGGAGCTAAAATAAGTCTCATGGCTGGAGCTAATCTTTCGTTTTAAAGCCTCATATACACTGCAATCTAATTCCCATTAGGAGCAGAATTCATGTGTATACTCAATTTATTATCTAATTATTTGAAATAACTGAGAAACACATCTGTGGTTTCAGAGGGATAGTGTTTCTTTTTACTCTTGGTTCCACATTTTAAAAATTACATAGTCTGCATTTTGAATTAAGTGAAAGGGTTGAGAAAGGTCACTTTTCTTTCTTTGTATTAAAAGAAACCAAACATGTGCATGGCAGATAAGGCAAAGAAAAGCTGTTTTCAATCTGTTGTTGCAAGCTGACCCATTCACTAAGCAAAGACGTTCATGACAGCCATTTATTTTAATGAAGTTACTCAAGGTTCTCTCCCCTACCTTTTTTGGGGGGTGCCAGGGATCGAACTCAAAGCCTTGTGCTTGCTAGGCAAGCACTCTACCACTTGAGCTAAATCCCCTGCCCCATGATTTCCCACTTTTTAAAGCAGCCTGGACAGCAGATGGAGGGAGATGGGCTAAGGTCATCTTTCTTATCTGTGAAGAGTCTGCTGATAGCGGGGAAGGGCTGTGCATGGTGAGCAGATGCAGCGGCACAGAAGTGAATGGCTGGGTGGTTCATGTATATCAGTTTTGAATGAAGTTAGGCCTGATCTGCTTCCAGCCAGCTGACCTGTTTAATTATGTAGGCTGTGCAACAAGTTTTTGGTTCTCCTATAGTTTTCTTCCTGCATTCCCCTAGATTTCATGTAGTCTTTGTTTTAGAGAGCACTGCTTTTCCTTTGGAATAAGTCAGTGTGGAAAAGTGAGACCAAAAGGGAATTAAGCTTCTACCGGTAAGAGTTGTACTTGAAGCACATATGCAATAAATGTTAAAGGAAGTTTAAGGTTTTGGTGCATAACTTGAAGACATTTTTACAGAACATATTTCTCTCAAGTCACGGTCATAGGGAAATTTTCCACTGGGACAATGCAGAGGATGACATCCTTTAAAAAAATAGTGAGCTTTTCCCTACTAGGTGTCTTCCCTCAGGCACTGAGACTGCAGCCATCCAGTAAGAGAGGAAAGGCAAAAAGAGGAGGCTTCCAGTCACAAATATTCTTCTGTAGCTAATTCTTAGCGAGGGTGGCAATGAGGTCTTTCCACTCTGCCCTCTTCTTCGTGATGTATGTGGGGGTAAGCAGCTGCAGCAGGGAGTCTGGCTGGTGCCTGAAGAAGTTCTGACACAAGGCCTCAGTGTTACAGATCACGTACATCCCACAGTCATAGCTGTTTTGTTGAGCAGGGGCTTTCTCTTCCACAAAGACCAGTTTGTCTCCTTTTCTACCTAAAAAAGCCTCTAGTTTCTCTGCTACCTGCTTTGCATGCACGGAGTTGCTTTTGCTATGGGAATCATAATGAAAAAAGCTATTTTTATCTTGGAGATAAACCAACAAACTCCAGTGGGTTCCTCCAGCTGCCTGGTTAGAGTTATCATTGATGGCTAAAAACACGATTCTCTTGTGGGGAAGGTCCAGGGGTTCAAGGAACATGGCGATTTCTGCCAGGCTGTTAGTGCACTTGATGAACTGGGTGACTTCGGGGCTGATGAAGCAGACACGGTCAGAGCAATCATGAAACTGACTGTTAGCAAAATACTCAAAGGCAAACCCAATAATATGGTCATTGAGCCAGCTTGGTGGGTCCAGTAGCGAGACATCTGATTGCCGCAGTAGACTGTCCATGTAACTCAAGACTACGGGGTCCATCTTCTACTGACTCGGGCTGCTTAGAAGTTCCCGAAGCTGAACGAGAGGCAGAAGACATTATCTACTGTTGAATATGATACCAGGCTGTAAAATGGCAGCTATTCATACAGGGTTGTGGTAAAGATTAAACATACTTGTAGTTTAGCAACAATATATACCTGGCTGTGACTCAACACGTAAGAAACTAGCATATGTCCTATACGTGAACAATTATTTAGAGTGAAGATTTTGAATATTTTCAATGTAGGCACTAAGTATGAAATTTCAATTTTCTATTGAAATGCAGAGTTGAAATTGTAGCTACTGTTTTACCAAATACTGTAGCAGGAATCGTATGTTGGCTTCTTAATGAATATGCATAACAGCAAATTATTTTTATATTAAAGATGAATTTAAAGGATCTGAAGGAAAAAGTTACTAATTATCACGGAAAATCATTTCCATTCTAACACTAATTTTTAAGAGATTTGCTTCTTCCAGAATGGAAAGTGACAGTAGTTAAAGTTGTGGTTGAAAGGAACTCCAATTTCAAGAACAAACAAATTATGAGACTAATAAATGAAATTCATTCCTGATTCTGAGCAGCATACATGATCTATAACATGTCTGCTCATGTCCTATCTTTAACCTTAAGGGGTGGGATAAAGACTAAAAGTTTTTTGCTTTTTTGCTCCCCCTCCCTTCTCTCTCCCTCTCTTTCTTTGTTGTAGTCCTGGGGATTGAACCCAGGGAGCCCTGAGCTACATCCCCACCCCTCTTTATTTATTTTTTTTTCTTTCATTTAGGCCTGTCTTGCTAAATTGCCCATGCTGGCCTTGAACTTGTGACCCTCCTCCCTCAAGCCTCACAGATGCCTGGGATGACAGGGATGCAAAACCGTGCCTGGGTTTTGACCTTCTGGAGCCTGTATGGCCTACGGATCAGGAGGGCTGGGTCTAGCCCTAGTTTACGACTGATGCCCTAGTTACACTCTGAGCAGCCAATTGTTTTTGTCCTTGTTTTTGTCATCTGTATAAAGAACATCTACTTGCCGTCCATGTCTCAGAGTTGTAGAGAAGGTCAAATAATTTTACTTGTAGGCACTAGAAGAGTTAAAAAAAAGTTGCTCAAATATTTATGTTATGACATTAGTAAGAGAATCAGAAAATCCACACAGAACTCCAAACCAACCAAAGCAAATAGCAGTTGGGAACAAATATCCATTGAAATTGTCTTCTTCAAATAACAGGATGACTAATTTAGAATAGAAGCAAGACAAGTTGCCTGATGGGATTAACATGCTTGTAATCACCCAAGGCACAATGCTAATGAAGACAAGAAATCTGATGGTATAGTAGATGATAAAATATTTGAGCCTATAGACTCAACAGTTAACAGTTAACAGCTATACACTGACCTGGCAGCATAGTATTTCTAAAATTCACACAGCAATAAACTGTTACATGCAGTCTATAATCCTAGCACTGGGGAATGGTGATTTAGCTCAGTGGTTAGAGTGCTTGCCTAGAAAGTACAAGGCCCTGAGTTCGACTCTCAGCACTAAAACAAAAAAAAAAAAAAAAAAAAGGAAAATGAGATCTCATCTGTAATAAACCATCTGAGATCACAACTATAATCCCAGCACTGGGGAAGGCTGAGGCAGGAGGACTGCAAATTCAAACCAAAACAAATAAACCAACCATACATGTTGTAAGAAAATAGTAATACTGCTATAAAAGACAGGACTAGAATTATAACATCAATTTAATCAACTCTGGCCATTAGACCAGTTATTTTAGCATTTGATTACACATTAAAACAATATAATTTTGCGATATAACCATTTTTATGTAATATAAACTGCATAAAAACCTATACAAGGGGGTTTTGGCTCAATTGGTGGAGCACTTGCCTAGCAAGTGCAAGGCCCTAAGTTCGGTCCCTAGCACCCAAAAAAACCAACCAAACAAGAACAACAAAAACTATACAAAAAAATAAATATACTCTTCAAGAAAAAAAGCCTAAAGAAAAAGAAAAAAAGCTCAAGTAAATGAAGTAACAAAGAGATATCCAAGATGGTTTTATGCACACTGAATATGTCATAATCTGAACTACTACAGAAACAGTATGTAAGGCTGCTGTATGAAAAAATATTTATGTATAAATAAGGTGGCATGAATTAAAGTTTTCTTTGAGACAGAATAACCAGCACAGAGATCTACACTAGAGCCAGAAATGAAGTTAATGAGGCATAGAGTGTGTTTGTTACCGGTGAGCCACAAGTTTGGCTCTGAGCTTTTTGGCAGGTAACCCGAGAGAGTTAAGTTAAACATTCACAATGTCCATAATCTGAAAACAAAGTTACTGCTCAGGGGAAGTAAAAGCATTCCTTGTATTAGGGTCAGATATTTTTTTTCCTTGAGAAATGTTCATGAGAGACAAAATGAGGTATCCTAACAAATATGTTCCACAATATCCGTAAGATAGATCGAATAGTTTGATAGGATTTTCTTATAACGATCCTTAATATCTTGCCTAATGGCCTATGGGCAAACGGCAGTGCAGTAAGAAGACCTGGTGGAGACCAGGTACTCGGCTTGCTCATCTGACTTGACCAGGAACAAATGAGCACAGAGGGCAACGGGCATGGGCGTCAAGCAAGGTGCAGTGGACACAGCACCCACCTGGCCCTCAGTGAATACTGTGGAGTGGTGAGTGCCAGATTGAACAGCCTAGCAAAGCCCTGGGCACCCGAGAACTGCCAGCTGAAACCAGATCCACACTCTTAATGGCCAGCGAGGGACAGGAGCTTGCAAGGAAAAGAGACGCAACAGTCTCTCACCTCAGAGGGAGTGTCTGCAGGCAGGGCGACTATTTTCTTTAGAAAGTTTTTGTGAGTTGGGGATTTGCGTAGCTCAGTGGTAGGGCATTTTCCTAGTGTGTGCAAAGCCTTGGGATCAATCCCAGGCACAGCCAAAAAAAAGTTTTTGTATTTTTCTGAGTTCTAAAACATCCAGCACGCAAAGGATTAACTGAACCTCTAACTCTATTTCATATGGCATGGCTATAGTAGATTAACTCACAAAAATTTGTTTTTGAGATAAGGTCTTGCATATTCTAGGCTGCCCTTGAACTCACTATGTAGTCCAAGATGGCCTCAAACTCACGGCCATTCTCCTGCCTTAGCCTCCCGAGTCCTGGGATTACAGATGTGTGTTACCAAGCCTGGCTAACCCACAACATCCTAACACAAACAGAATTTAACTAACCTTTGGCCAAACCACTTTGGCCAATAAAAAGAACTCTAAACTCTTTTTTTTTTTTTTGAGACAGGGTCTTGCTATGTAGCCCAGGCTGCCCTCAAACTTGTTGGGATCCTCCTGCCTCAGTTTCCAGAGTAGTGAGATTGAATATAGGCATGTGCCACCATGCCTGGCTAAACTTCCCATTTAAAGACTTGAATTTTAGATACAGTTCTGTTACTCATTGGCTATGTAATTATAAATAAATAACTCAATTTTTCTTTCTTTTTTTTTTTTTTTTCCAAGACAGGGTCTCGCTATGTAATTCAGGCTGGCACAGTGATCCTCTTGCCTCAGTCTCTGGAGTGCTGGACTTAATTTAAGTCAGAATCTCCTCTTCTGTAAAGTAAGACTTTTAATGTACAACTTTTATCGCAGGGTATTTTTTTTTTTTAAGACACGGTCTCACTGTGTAGCTGGCCTCGAACTTGTGTGGCTGGGTATTAGTTAATATGAAGAAATATACATTAACAAAGATTTTTTTAAAATGCCATAAAATATTCCCATATATCTATTATATCATGAGGAAATTTATATCCCAATAACACTTAACTATATTTCATTTAACAAGTGTTTATTAGATGTTTCCTAGGCACTAGGCATATAGAATGAAAATGAAATAGTTGGTGGGCATTGTGATGCATGCCTATAATGGGGCACTCTGGGAGGCTGAGGCAGGAGGATCACAAGTTTGAGCTTAGCCTAGGGAGGTCAGCAAAATCATCTCAAAATAAAGCATTTAAAAAAAAGGGGGCTAGGAAAAAAAGAGGCAAGGGATATAGCTCAGCACAAAGACCCTGGGTTCAATCCCCAATATGGGGAGAAAAAATAAAATCATGGCTTCTACCATCACTGAGCTTAAGCTTATTATAATAGACACATACTGCATAGA
The DNA here is from genome assembly GCA_004026905.1 of Hystrix cristata. Taxonomy (NCBI): domain Eukaryota; kingdom Metazoa; phylum Chordata; class Mammalia; order Rodentia; family Hystricidae; genus Hystrix; species Hystrix cristata. Next base: position 37,270 of record PVJO010008323.1, on the reverse strand, counting down.
CAATGATAGTCAGTGACACAGGAAACCAATAAGGGGTACAAATAAGATGTATGGGAATTCGGAAGAAGAAACAATCACTCCTGACTGAAGAGGGTGTCTGAGATACCTTCTCATTGCTGAGACACAATGCCCAACACCTGTAACTTAAAGGAGGTTCATCTTTCAGCAGTCTCGGTACGTGGTTGGTTGGTTAGCACTAAGGCAGGACAGCATGGCAGAGGGGCGTGGTAAGGGAGCTGCTCATGGCGTGGGGGATGGGAAGCAGAGCAAATGAAGGGAGGAGCTGGGGAGGGGGATAAACCCTGCCAGGCCACACCTCCAGAGGACTACGCTTCCAACCAGACCTTCCGCCTAACAGCAAGTCAACAATAAGCCCTTGTAATATAATCACCTTCCAAAAGTCCCACCTTCGAGTGCATCAGGCTTTGAGGGGAGACATCTAGATATGAACCATGACATTCCCCTTGGCCCTCCAAAGACTCATGTGTAACTCTTTAGGCAAAATACATTTAGTCTATCTCTAAGAGTTGCCAAGTCCTACAGTTTCAGCACTGCTGAAAAGTCCAACTGCAAAGTCTCCCCTGAGATTTAAGGCAAACTCTCAGCTGTGAGGCCCTGTAAACATCAAAAAGAAAGTCAACACTGCTGACATATTACGGCACCGGTAAACACACCCATTACAAAAGGGTTGGGGATTTAGCTCAGTGGTATCGCAAGCCCTTCAGTTCAATCCCCAGCACCACCCCCCCAAAAAAAACAAACAAGGGAGGAAACTGGGCATGGTGACACATGCCTGTAATCCTAGCACTCAGGAGGCTGAGGCAAGATGATTGCTGTTGAGTCTGAAGCCAGCCTAGGCTACATGGTGAGTTCAAGGGCAGCCTGAACTGCACAGTGAGACCCTGCATCAAAAAACAAGAAACAAACAAACAAAAAAGCGGAAGAAGAGGGGATAGAAACCAATGGATTCAAAACAAGACCAAAATTTAGCAGGGCAAATATTAAATCCTGTAGTTCCATGTCTAGCATCCAGGACAAGTTGTGGCAAGATGCGAACTCCAGAAGGCTTAAGCAGCCCTGCCCCTACGGCATTGCCAGCGGTTATAGCCCTCATTGCTTCTCTGTTAGGTGATTTTGGTCACTCTTTGCGGCTTTCCTCAGACATTCCATGTTTCTGACTTCTCCAACTTCCTGTGGTCTTCACTGCATTTTTGGCTTCACTCTCACAGCTTCACACACTGCCTTCTCGGAGCACACTGCCTGGCCTCCCATGCCTTCTTCTGAAATCTGGGTGGAAGCCTCCATATCTCCAAAACTCTTACATTCTATATGCCTGTAAAACCAGCACTATGTAGGCAATGTCAGGGTCTGCTGTCAGCTGGAGCAGTAGCTGAGTCCTTTTGCATGTTGCTGGTTACAGAGGCTTCCAAGTGCCTGGACAGCTGAACACGGAGAACCAAATCCCATGGAATCACTTCACTAGGTGGCCCTTCTCCAACAGAGTGCCCAGGGGTTCTCTTCTCAAAGCAAAGCCTTTCACTTTTGCAACTCTGAACTTGTAAAGGGTGGGGTCTTGCTGGTTTCTGTGGTGTCCTCAAGACTTATTTTCTATTGTCCTGTTGTAAAGTCCTGGCTTCTTTCTAATGCTGATCTTCTTGGTGACAGAGCTCTGCTTCATCTTTATAGACCTTTCTTCTCTGGGGAAACCAAAAATTTTTCAAAAGGGCTTTTTGCTCTGGAATTTCAGTAAAAACCTGGCTAAAGCCAGGCACAGTGATGCATGCCTATAATCCCAGCACTCAAGAGGCTAAGGCAGCAGGATCAACCATGAGTTCAAGGCGAGCCTGGGCTACATGGTGAGTTCAGGGCCAGCCTGGACTACATAGTGAGATCCTGCCTCAAAAAATCCAAACACACACACACACACACACACACACACACACACACACACACACACAGAGACTAAAGGCAGCAAGCAGTATCCTGTCCACAGAACCAACACTGGGCTGCCTGGAAATTTCCTTCACTAGATTAATTAGCCCATTGCCCTTTATCTCAGTGTCTTCCAGAGTCTGTGGACATTAACAAAACATAGACAAATTTTCTGCCAGGGAATAACACACATAGCCTAGAGTCCATCTGCCAGTGGGGTCCTCCTTTACAACTAAAACAACTGAAGTCTCCTGAGCTTGGTCTTTACACATTTTTATCAGCATTCTGGTCTTCTGAACTCTGACCATAGTCTCCCATCAAGCTGGGCTTATAGCATTCTAGGCCTGTGCTAGCTGGAATCTCCAAACCTTTCTAGACTCCTCCTTCCACAGGTAATGTTGAAGACCAAGAGCTCCTCCAAAGAATCAAATGGGCAGACTTCCTTCTTTTTCTTTTTGTTCCATTCAGGCTTACAAGCCTATTGGATGGTGCCACCCACATCCAAGGTAGGTCTTCCATCTTCAATTTCCAGCCTACCTGTCAGTCATCCACAGACACACTCACAGTGCACCACTAATCCATTAGCTTTTTTTGGTGGTGGTGTTTTGAAACAGGGTCTTGCTTAGTTCAGGGTGGCCTTGCACTCACTATATAGCCCAGGTTGGCCTTGAATTTGTGGCAATGCTTCTGCCTTAACCTCTGGAGAGCTGGCATCACACCTGTGTACCATGCCTGGCTATTAGGCATTTCTTAATCCATTCAAGTTGACATCACAATTAACTACCACAGCTGGTGAAAGGAGAGGAACTTCAGATGAGAAAAGGCTTCAAGGATAAAGTGCCATAAAACTGGGCTCTTGAAAAAAACAAGAAAAACCAAAAAACTGGGCTCTTGAAGGGCAAGTGGAGTTACATGCATGGAGAAGGGCATTACAGTAGCAGAGACACAGAAAGTGCCTCTAAATCTGGAAGGAATCTTGAGTATAGTTAAGTCCCGGACTTATGAATGAGTTCCATTCTAGGAGAATGTCTGTAAGTCAGATTCATTTGTCAGTTGGACAAAGTGAGTCTTATATATCTTTGTTACAAATATACAATATATATGGCTTTGCGCTTTCTAGCAGCCCCACCTCCATCACCACTGCTTTTCCTCTTGCTTCTGGACATCCTGAGCTCTGACTGAGCACTGTATTCCCGTACACGTGAGTACACAGCACAGCTGTGCCAATGTCTGGCAGACATATGAGCTACTTCTGTGATTTGTTCACATCTACCAATGCTCGTAATCTGAGGTCCGTTTGTTATCTGTTAAGGTTTGCAACTTGACTGTTTTAAGTTGGAGGTTTACCATAGTTCACTATTGCTGGGATGAAGTAGGAGCAGGTGGAATATAGGTGAGGGTTAGAGGAAGAAAATTATATTAGAAGCTAAATGGTGACACACTGAACTTCCTGGGAAGGAATTTGGGATTTATGCTGGAGTCATTAATGCCTAAGTCAGTGGTGGCTAACCGATGACATGCGTAGGTCAGCGGGCATGCAGAGCCCTCTGTCAGCACGTGAGCCAAGTGTATGAGTTGATTTTTCTAAACTAAAACCTCAGTATTCAGGTTTAATTGCAGTGTTGGCACTTTGTGGTAAGTGGGTTTTGGGCTGCAGTTTGGGCACCGGGTCTGTAAAAGGTTTGCCATCACTGGAGTAGGTCAATGCTTTAGGAAGATTAAGAATTCAGCCATAATTAATAGAATTAATTGGTAGGAAGAGAAATTGGAGGCAGAGATTAATGTAGTGTGATGGAGGGGACCTAGCAAGAACAATCTAACCACTTTAGGAATATTTCCTTTCTACACAGTGAGCACTGTGCCTGGTACATGTGAGGTATGACACTTTTTTTTTTTTTTTTTCCAGATGAGTGGAATATTTTTAAAAAGGAGCCAGAAACTACCGATTTGGGATGTAGGGAGAGAAAAAAGGTCTAAGATTTGTGGGTTTTTTTCTTCTTTTTTTAAGGTGAGATTTCACTATGTATTCTAGGTTGCCCTTGAACTCACTATGTAGCTCAGGCTGATCTTGAATTTATGGCGATCTTCCTGCCTCAGTCTCCTGAGTGCTTGGGATGACAGGTGTGCAACACCATGCCTGGCTCAGGTATTGTCTATAACTTCCCTATTTTGACTTTGTCTGTTTTTCTATGCTGATAAACAACAAATTCCTTCAGAATTAAAAGACCTGTATGCTTTATCTCACTGAATGGTAAGTTAGCAAAAATGGTGGCTGAACTGGGGAGACAATGACCTCCTCCTGGCTCTATTCGTGAAATCCCATAGTTCTCTGTTTTAGAGCTAGGAGGTTTTTGGTCTAGGCTCGGACTTTATTACCTGATGTCTATGTGACCCTGGGAAAGTTTCTTATCTTGCTTCTAGTCCTTATATTCCTCATCTATAAAATGAGGTGGTAATAAAACACCTCACAGGGTTTAGTGAATTAAAAACATGACTGAGAACACTCAAAGCATATTCTCTGGTATACAGTAGGCTCTCAAAAAAGGCAAACACCACCTCCAGAGAATTTTGTTGTCCCAACCTGAGTGTCAGTGGTGTTAGTGTGTTGTTGGTACACACAAACCCCACAATTACAAGGTTTATTGTAGCTTCCACCATCTGCAGCTAAACGAAGCTAATATTGAATTCATAGTGTAGAACACCTTCTAAACAAAATAATTACTTCTAATAAAATAATTTTTTCACATTAATCCCAGAATTTTAAAAATGCATACTATTTGAATATTTCTATTATTAGAAGAAAGGTGATTTAAATAAAAATAATAAAAACTAACTTAAAGGGAAAGTTTATAATTCAGTTGGAGCCATTCTTATTACAGGGTGATACAAGAAGGGGAAGAAACTTCTGGTTCAGTAGAAAAAAATGTTAGGTTGGGAGTTTGAAAATCTGGGATTCAGTTCAAATCTGTGATTCACCAGATGTTTGACTATGGAGATGTCACTTAACCTCCAGGTCTCAGCTTCGTCATTTGTAGACCGAGGGGTGTGGCTCAGATAAATAGTGGTTCTAGCCAGAGATGCACATTAAACTCATCTACGGGCATTTTAAAGAGCACACATGATCTTTATCTGGGGGGTAGCACTAGGTAGTGCCACCAGTGAGCTACACTCCTAATTTCTGTCCATGACTGATGTGTCTAATGTAAAACCCTCAATTCTTAAATACCGGATCAACTAATAATTAAGAAAGACATGCACAACAGCTCATGCTTTAGCTGCAGCTTAAACGTGTACAGGAGCAAGACCTTTAATGAAAGCAAATTTATTCATTTGGTCAAAGTGCACTTATTTGGTGTCCTGTGTGCCAATATTGTCTGTGTACTAATCAGCCTAGAAGGTGATCCTCACACTGTATATGAAACCATCACCAGAGTTTACTACTCTCTTTATACCTCACACCAACTGGTAGCAAAATTCTTCTCTGTTCCATCTTTTCTATCTTCACTACTTGCGGCTTTGGCAAATCCATCACCATTTCTCGCCTGACCTGGCCCTGTGGTTTCCTTATTTCAGTGAGTGACCTGTCTGCATAAATGGTTACGCTTTTTAAATTAGAGGGCTGGGCCTGTAACTCAGTAGCAGAGTGACTGTTTAGTGTGTGTGAGGGCCTGGGTTCAATCTCCACATATGCAAACAAGATTTAAAGTCAGGTCGTGTCTGTCTGCTTTAAACTCTCTAGTAGCTCACTTTCATATGGAGGGGTGAAAAAGAAGGAAATTCCTGACTGTAGCTTGTAAAATGCTACACGGTAAGAGGGATCCAGCCCCTTCTCTAACTTCACCTCCTCTCACTCTCCCTCTTGCCCTCAAGCCCCAGCCACACCAACTTTGTTTTTACTCCTTAAACGTGCATGCCACGCCTTTTCCCTCCAGAGAGCGGGTGTACTAGCTGTGCCTGCACCTTTCAGATGTAGAGGAGTCTGACCAGTCAGAATAAAGAGGCCGGCTGTCACTCTGCCACGGAAAATCCGATTCCTTGCATAACATGCGTGACTATCTGATAGGTTTCGTTTGAAAATTTGCTAGCTATTTAGTATTCTCTCCCTGTCCCCCCTCAGCCCCTCTCAAACAAGAATGTGGTCTCCATGAAAGTAAGAGCACAAGGGACCTTGTCTGCCTTGGTTACCATGCTAACCCTGGGGCCTGAAACAGTTTTTGTCATGCAGGTACCCCACATGTAACTGTAGAATGAATGGATGACTAACAGAGTATGGATCTCAATATAAATCAAGTTCTGCAGAGAACTATTTGCAGAATCTCAGCAGGACCTTTACTATCCATGCTAGTTTAACTTTCTACTCCAAAAATTCTTCATTTCTGTTCCCTGGAAAAAAGATATGATTCACAAGTAGCTGTGTGAGACTGAAGGAGAAATAGATAAACCAAGGGTACAATACAAAACCTGAGGATACATATTAGGATACAATACAATACAAACAAACCTGAGGATATATATTAGAAATTTAAAATATGCGACAGAGCCATTACAAATCAATGGGAGAAATTATGATTATTCCAGTGTTTTCAGTGTATTCCACTGAACAGTAAGTTCCATAGCAGCAGTACTATCTAATAGGACTTCCTGTGATAATGGAAATGTTCTTTTCTTTTCTTTTTTTTTTTCTTAATAGCAGCGGCAACATTTATTTGAAAAAGTAAAAGTGAAGAGTGAGGGAGAAACTGGCTCTGCAGAGTGAGCTTGGGCTGAGTAAAAGAGGAAAAAGCAAGATAAAAGTACACCCTGGAGGAGGCAGGGTGGGTTGGGGTGAGGGAAGCCTTGACAGCTGATGGAAATGCTCTTGATCTGTAATATTCGACACTGTAGCCACTAAGCACTGTGGCTACTGAGCACTTGAAATGTGGCCAATGTGACTGAGAAATTAAGTGTTTATTTTTACTTATAAAAATTTACATTTAAATAGTTACATGTGGCCAGCGGTTAGTATATTGAATGGCACAGTTCCACAGGCTTTTGTAACTAGTCTCTGAAAAAAAGACATAGTTAAACAAATTAGGTTAATGCTAAGTCCTAAAACTCCTTATTAGAAATTCATAATGCATACAAGCATATTGAAGGCTAGAAGTTATTCAATAATAAACCATTTTGTGGTAGCACATACCTGTAGTCCCAATACTTGGGAGGCTGAGCCAGAAAGATCCCAAGTTTGAGGCCAGACTGGGCAACTTAGCAAGATTCTATCTTAAAAATTAAAAGGCCTGGGGAGTATTTTGCTTTCTAATGCTCCCTACTTGTCGAGTAGCGATCTGTCATCTCCTTTTCTCACCTTTCTCACCACTTTTAAATAAACTGTCCTCTAAATAAATTCTCTTAATTAAAAAAAAATAAAAAAATTTAAAAGACCTGGGGCTGTAGCTCAGTGGTAGAGTGCACATCTAGCATTTGTAAGGAAGGCCCTAGGGTTTCAGCCCTAGTACTGCAAGGAAAACTGAAAAGAAGAACATGTTCAACAATACAAAATTTATTTATTTTTGGTCTGATCTTTTCTCTTTCTATGTTGTTGCTGAATATTAATGCCTTGTTGTCTGTACATTACAGTTTGGGATATGCTTGCTGGATTTTTTTTAACAAGCAGTGTCAGGATAGTTGTTAATAATTTGATTAAAAAATTAAGTTGAGGGGCTGGGCATTTAGCTCAGTGTAGAGCACTTGCCTAGCAAGCACAAGGCCCTGAGTTTAATCCTCAGCACCCCCCACAAAGGGAAATAGACAGACATAGTGGTACATGCCTGTAATCCCAGTATGTGGGAGGCTGAGGCAGGAGGATTGCTGTGAGTTTGAGGCCAGTTTGGGGTACACAGTGTGTTCAAGGTAAGCCGGGACTACACAGTTAGGCCCTGTCTCAAAAGACAAAACAAAAAGAAAATGAAATTAAGGGCTGGAGGGACAGTTTAGGGCACACACAAAGCTCTGGGTTCAATCCCATCATTAAAAATGAATAAATAAATTAAAAAAGTGAAATAAAAATAAAAGAGTAGGGCTAGGGGTGTGGCTCAGTGGTTGAGTGCTTACCTAGCATGCATGAGGCCTTCAATTCCCAGCACTGGGGAAAAAAAAAAAGAGAGAGAGAGGGAGAGTGAGGGGAGGGAGGGAAGGGAGGGGACTGTGGATATAGCTCAGTGTGAAGGCCTTGTGTTCAAACTGCCACTCCCCAGAAAAGTAGGTGAATTCGATGACATCGAAAAATATCTAGGACAAAGAGCACTAAAATGATTATAATTTAGAAGTAAGTTTCTCCTGCTGCTCTAATCTGATAGTATTTTTTATGTGGTATTTGGTTTTGGGTATCTGTTACTTTGGCACTATTCTTGTTTGCCTCTTATTATTTTTGCCAGTGTACTATATACCTCAACATTATTTGAAAGACAGAAAGCAGATTAAAAAAAAGTCATAGAAATAATAAAAAAAATTTCTAGAACATGCTGTAAATAGGACAACTATACACAATCCCCCCCCCCCCCCGGTGCTGGGGATCAAACTCAGGGCCTTGCGCTCCCTAGGCAAGCACTCTACCACTGAGCTAAATCACCAGCCCCTTGTTTTTTTTTGACAGTCTGTTTAACTTATTTTCCTTTATTTTGCAGTGCTGTGGATCAAATCCAGGCTTCCACCTTTCTTTTTATAATCGGCATATAAACAGTAAATACAACTATTTCCTTTTTGGGGAAAAAGAAGGATGTACCTCCTCCTGCTCTTATATTGACCTGAAATATGTCTTCTACTTCCTGGAAAGAATGAAGTCTAATCTCTCTTCCATAAATCTTCAAATACATGTAAAAATAATTTGATGCTTACAAAAATTAGATTATGTCCAAATTCTAATGTATGATTCCATTTGCATTTTCACAAAAAGAATCATACCCAAGACTAAATGTGCTTTTCATGGCAACAGAAGCAGAAATATTTTCAGGAAGGAAGTTCGAGCCTTTTTTTTTTTTTTTTGGCTTCAATTTCCCCTAATTAAGTGTTTCCTTTTAATGCTCAGCCTAAACCATCAGAGATTAGTATGATGTGGCATGTAAAAAGTACCTGAGATTCATATAAACCTGGAGTACAGAGATTAGATTTTACTCATTCTTGTATTTTCAGTGCCTGACAATGTGAAGAAGTTTTAGTAAGTGCATCATTTTCCTGAGCAAAAGACAGATGTGAAATCTGTTTTGAAAAACCCCTAAAAACACAAAATTGTTTCACACACTGGAAATGTTAATTTTAAATAATTTATAAATTAAAAGTACATTTCTCTAACATTAATACTGCACAAATAGCAGAATTCGGTTCTCAGAGCAGAAAAACTTGTTGGTATGCAGTGGATGCCTAGTAACTCTATTGCCAGAAATTTCATCTGATCCTGCTTTGGGCCAGGAGACTAGATTAGGGGACCTTTAGGATGTCTTCTAACACCTCGCCTCTCCACTTACTGTTCCACAACTGACATGGCTGTCAGTGGCTAAAATGTCATTGACCATGAAAATAATTTGATTCCTAGTTTACCATTTCTACCTCAAGGTTCCAGCTATAACTGTGTCATACTCTTCCCTCCTCATTATATACTTGGTGGGTATGAAGTGCAGTATTTCCTTTTTCTTTCTTGTGTGGTACTGGGGATTGAACTCAAGGCCTTCACGCTGCACTGAGTTCCCAGCTTTTTTTATTTCGAGCAGCACCTTGCCCACAAAATCACTCAGGGTGGGCTTCAACTTGTGATCCTACTGCCTCACCCTCTCAGACTGCTGGGATTACAGGTGTGCACTACCATACTGGCTCCAAATATTTCTTCCACTGATTCTGCTTTGCTCGAAATCTTCTAAAAAATGACTCTATATAACTGCAAACTGAAATTATTATGGATGGGCTGTGTTTAGGGAGGCCAGTGGAATTAATAAGAGGTCTGAGTAAGATATTATTTTACAAAGGAGTGGACAGAATTTTATTCTAATCCATATGATAACAAAGTCTGATAAGATGTGGTCAAGGTAAAGGCATAATCATCTCTTAACCTTGTATGTCTTATAGATTTCAAAGCCTGACAATTTATTTCACAGATAGTTACGAAGTAAAGTATTATTGCAAATTCTTAATGAATGTGTTTTGAAAGTGTGCCTGGTACCTAGTAGTGTCTCAATAAATATCTAATGAATGAAACGATGAATTTGTGTCTTACTGTTCTGTGCTGTTAGGAAAAGAGGGTTTGATGGGACTCATTATGATCTACTTTCTGCCTTAGTGATTTGTTTTTAAATGTTATCTAACAAGAACACTGCTGGGGTTGGGGGTTTAGCTCAGTGGTAGAGCACTTGCTTAGTGAGCACAAGGCCTTAAGTTTGATCCCCAAACTTAAGTTTGACCCCCCCCCAACAGAACACTAAATTATTTTACCTCCCTGTGTGAAGTCCCAATTTTTTTTTTTTTGTACCAGGAATTGAACTCAGGGCCTTGCTCTTGCTAGGCAGGTGCTACGCCACTGAACTACATCCCCAGCCTGTAAGTCCCAAATTGTTACAGCAACAGAAGAGAGAAAAATGGCCACCTAAGGCTAGAAATCCCCAAGCTCCTGTTTGGAAGGAATTTATCATACTACTCTGAGAGAGATTTATTTACTGGCTATCAAGGAAGGCAGGCCTAAAGCTTTCAAACCTATAATACAAATGCTCAGACAATAACTATCATTTGGACTAATTTTCTTGGTCAGTACTTGATACAGTGCTTTTATGAGAGAACACTGTGGAAAAAGTAGCCATTTAATTGGAAGCTACAGATAGGAACTTCCAGAGCTTTTCTGACATGAAGATTCTTAATTCATCAGTTAACTTAATTTCATCAGTTTCAGGTACACTTCCTCCTATTTTCCCACCCAAAAGGGAACAGATAGCTCAGTTTCAACCTCTCCATAAGCTTTATTTTTCAGTCTGTGTTGAGCCACATCACCATTGAATGGCTTCCACTTACTTGATGGACAGAAAAGTCAATACAGGTGATGCTGAAGAAGGTGGCCCTCAGGGAACTGGTCTGGAAGTTAAAGTAATTTTATATCATCCCTTTGAATTAATAATACTTAAATCCCTTAATTTTTCAATAATATGCTTAAGAAGCATATAATTTGGGTACTAGCTGGGTTTCTAGCAGCTTTAAAAAAGTTTTTTTTTTAATGTAGTCTGGTACTGATCATTTTGAAGGAGACAGGTTATTTGGGCCTTGAGCACTTTCCTTTTTTGTTTGCTGACAAGTTTTACTCATCCAAGAGTTCAAAAGATTGGTAAGGAGAGATGGGCGCTGACCTTAATGTCAGAAATGAAGAATTCACACAAGCATAGATGGAATTTGATCAAGAAAGGGTTAGTATCTTGGAATTTATTTATGTGTAAGGTTATCATTTTGTAGAAGTACTAACAACGTAATTTATAAAACTAAAGAGAAATTTGCCTCTGGATCACATAAAATGCTAGTTGATCGCTATGCTGGGGTGTATATTGCTGTTAAAAGATATTTTCAACAATCTGTTTTTCTTTATGCTGGTCAGCACGTTGGGGAGTAATTTACTAGATTCTTTAAAGATTACTTCAAGAGTCAGTTTTTAAAAAAATTAGTTTGGCTTCTTCCTGTCTTCTCTTTTGACAACCTAGACATCATTCTACATTTATTTTTCAAGAAGAACTCTAAGTCCACTATTTTGCAAAAATTTTTTTAACATCTCTTCATTGTTTACCAAATTAAGTACAAAGACTGGCATTCAATGATTTTCACAAAAATAACCCCAGCTTACCTTCCTGATTTATTTCCAAGCATTGTCTATATATTATATATATAAACACACACACATATCTATATCTATATGTATTCTCACACACGTATATATGCTCATCCCCTCTGCAGGCCTTGATTATTAAGCAACAGTAGGTTAACTGCTGCCCCAGTGGTAAATGAGGAGTAAGAGGTTTTGTGTCTTGGGGGCTGGGGATCCAACTCAGGGCCTTGTGCTTGGTAGACAAGCACTCTACCACTTGAGCTAGATTCCCAACCCTTGAGAAGTAGAAGAAAATAACCAGTTTCGTTCCCCAATTCCAGCTTGAGGCTGGGAAGTAAACACTACTCTATCAGCTTCCTGAAGTACAGATCTGACCTGGCATCCTTGCTTTTTTTGAGACAGGGTCTCGCTGTGTAGTGTAGGCTGGCTTTGAACTCATTCTGTGTCCCACACTGGCCTTGAATTCACAGGTATCCTCCTGCCTCAGCCTCCCGCATGTGGGTATGGGCCAGCACGCCTGGCTAACCTGGCATGGTCTTGCTGAAAACTATCACACTGTAAAATCTGGAATTCATAGACCGGGATGTGACTAGAATTTGAAGGTTCTATGAACTTGGACTGGGAGAAAAACTTGCATCTTCATTCTCAATAGTCTTTAACTGAAATTTAGCATATTCTTCAGTAAGGTTAGCCAATAGACAACAGGAGTATTAGCAGTCCCTATGTCTTTGTCAGCAACAGAAATCCGATAGTTGCACATCATATTAAAGTTGTAGATATCTCAAAATATAATTTATATTTATCACTAACTTTGAAATTACACAATTAGGCCTGCTGTTAGATATTACTTAATGCATAAATATATACATATACATATATCACACATTTAAAAATATTTTTAAAACTTTTGAAAACACTGGTTTCATTTATACTTCTATGTATTTTATTTCATACATTTACAGATATTTTTCTGAGATGGGGTTCCCAGGTCAGACTGCCAAAAGAGTCCCACATTATAAAAGAGGTTAAACGCATTTGTTACTTACACTTATTTTTAAATTGCTTTTTTGAGACAGGGTTTTGCTACATAGTCCAGGCTGGCCTTGGAACTATGAACCTCAGGATGCCCTGGAACTCCTGCCTCAACCTCCCACGTGCTGGGATTACAGGCGTGACCACCACACCTGGCTTGTTATTTATACTTACTGTTTATAGTCCATAATCTAAACTCTTTAGCATAGAATTCAAGGTTCTTCGTGATCTATTCACACCAGCTTTATCATCTTCATCTCTTCCCCACCCCCGCTCTCCATACTATGCTCCAGCCATGCGAGACAACATTAACTCCCTCTGATATGGAGGCAAATAGGCAGGTGTTTGGATTAACCCTAGTTAATGGACAGCAGCCTTATACAGATCTTCCCTGACTACCCAGTGAATTCTGCGCTCAGGAGTTTCTTTCTAGCTGGGAGTGGTGGCACATTCCAGTAATCCCAGCATTCTAGGAGGCTGAGACTACTCTGGCAAATTCAAACTGCGCAATGTAGTGACTTAGTGAGAACCTGCTTAAAAAAAAAAAAAAAAAAAGAAAAGGCCTGGGGTGCAGTTTAAGGCCCTGGGTTCAATCCATACTATTGAAAAAGTCTGTTTCTCCTAATACTTTGCGCTCCCATTGGGCTGTTTTAAAAGTCTTTATATCTTGTTCCCAATTTAAATGATTAATAAATAATAGAAGACACTCCAAATTGGCAATGCACTGTGTGTAGTAATTTCTAGTAGGAGAGTGGATGTTGGTCATGCCTAGAATCTCATAAACTGGTTTAACCTTTTTAGGCATAGAAATGTAGATGGCACTTGAGCTCTGCAGACACAACCATGAAACCTGGATGTAAGGGAACAGGAGAGGCGAGAGAGCAGTTAACTGAGGTGGATCTGATTATGCTGAGGGCTGGATGTGTGCTGAAGAGAAAGGAGTGGTTCCCTTTCCCAAAACTTTCATCACTCTGTTCAAGCTTCTCATTCCAATCTCCTCTCTTTCTCTCTGTTGGCAGATTACCAGCATCTTTTTTTCTTTTTTTGGGGTGGTGGTGGTGCTGGGGATCAAACTCAGTCCTTGAGCTTGCTAGGCAAGTGCTCCACCACTTGAGCTAAATCCCCAGCCCCAACGTTACCGGCATCTCGATGTTACAGAGCCAGCTCCTTCAGCTTCCTGCCCTATCCTAATCTTAGGTCCTCTCCAGTTTGGTCGCTGTCAACCCTCAGCATTAGCGTCGCTTAAAGAGGTTTAAAACTACTGGTGGCGGGACCCGACCCAAGTTTAAATAATTGGCGTAGGGGGAAGCAATAGCACTGGTTTTATTATTAGAAAAAAAAAGAAGCTGCTTCCCTGCATATTCCAAAAAGCTCACAGGGGTTGACTTGTGCTTTTGATACGATGCATCAGCATCTCTCACCCTTGAATCATCCGCTTCCTGGCTCCATAATACCCAAGAGTCTCCCACCTTTAAAGCTTCCCTGTGACCCACACTCTGGTTCCTCATTTCTCTCTTTTAATTATGACTCCTATGAAGAGATGCTCGAAGTCTACAACAGTATGGTGTTCGTAATCTAATCCTATTAATTTTTTTTACTTTTCCAGGCCGGACTGTCTGATGCTTTTCCCCCTCTCATGCTCTCCATCCTGTCTTCTCTCCCATTTCTTTGACTAGCGGCTGCTCGCTAGTCTTTTATTATTTTTTTCTCGCTAGTCTTTTAACACAGGTCCTTTCAGTGATCCGGCCAGAATCCTGTACGATTTTACTGTGTTCTCTCATCATCTCCTAGAGAAGAGAGTACTTCAAAAACTGAATTTATTTCATTCGTTTTTGACTTTCTGGAATTTAAGGCACGGAAACCAAGCAGCGAAGTCTGAGCAATGAATGGAAAGAAATTCTCTGAGGTCGGGGGCGGAGACACGGGGGAGGGGGCGTGCATGTGTGCAAAGGGGCGGGGGCTACGAGGGGCGGCACCCAGAATCCTGCGCCGGAAGGGGGAGGGGGCGCGGACACGCGCGAGTCTGCGTGGGGGGGTCAAGCGAGCCGCTGGCCAGAGAAAGACAAACGGTAGTGGGGAGGAGGCTTCTTACCTGCCTCGGGCCTCACCACCCCAACCAGCCTGCAGGCGCTTCTGGGTTGGCCGGAAAGCAAGCACTAAGGTCGCAAACTCAGAGTTTTCTTTCCCAATCTTGCGACATTCCTCTCTTGCGGAGGAAAGAGTCTGACGCTCAGTTCCCAGCCCTGCCGTAAGTGGAGAAGACACGTTGGGGCGGGGCCGCCCGGGGCGGAGGAAGCGGGGCGTGTCCACGCAAGCGCGTGGCGTGAGCCTCGGCGGCGTCACGTGCGGGGGCGGGGTCGGGCGGGGCTGGCAGGAGGGGGCGTGGGAGGTGAGTGCGCGCGCGCCTGCAGCCGAGGAGTCGCACGGGGCGGGGCCGCGTGTGCGGGGCTGGGGGTGAGCGGGCTGGAGCTGACGACTAACGAGGCGGCGGTTGCCGGTCGCCGTTGAGAGTCCCAGCCCGACCGTGAGAGACGGCGGTGGCCGAGGCAGTGGCCGCACGGGCTGAGGCAGCGGTCCCGCGCGTGCTTCCTTGGCGGGTGCCTGCCGGACCGGGCGGAGTCTCTCTGACAGGGCGGGGGATGCGCGGCGGCCGCTCGCTCGGACCCTGAGGCGGCCGGGCCCACCGTCCTGGAACCGTCCAGACCGCCGTGGCCCGGGTCTGCGCCACCTGCCCGGCCCGACCCTGAGGCCGAGCGCGAGAGGCGGCTTTTCCGCCGAAGAGGAGGGGGCCGTGCGGCCCCGCGAAGCAGCTCGAGGTAAGACCCGCCCCGGCGGCCCCAGTCCGGCCCGGCCCACGTCTCCGTGTAGCTCCTTGGCTCCCGGCGGGGCCGCCCCGCCCCGGCGGAGACGCCCCGCGGTCTGGGCTGCTCTGGAGCCTCGCGGACGCCAGAGCTCGGCCCGGATCCCCCGTGACCCCCTCACCCCTCTCGTCCTCCATTGGTCGGACCCCGTGGCGACTTTTGTCACGGCCCGGGCCACCCGGTTAGAGCCTTCTCCGAGTCTCCCCGGACTCCGATGCGTCTTCCGAGTCGTGGCACCCACGATCGCTCCCTGAGTCGCTGCCCCATCCAGGTCCCTGCCATCCCCTTGGATCCGTCGCTTCCCCCCTTAGTAGGACTCGCTCCCCGCCCATTTCGCTAGCTGCCCGGCCGCTAGCTCTTCCCGTACCCGCCGCGGCTTTCTGATAGCCGGTGTCAAGATCCTCCGAGACAGGACTGCAGACTCGGGCCTCTTTCCCCGACCCTACTGTAGGTCCCTCGCATACCTCTCCTCCAGCAAACCTTGTTATCTTTCTCCCCAGTCGTGATCCTGTCTTTGGTTGAAAGGGCTTTGTCCTGCGATCCCGAGGGGCTTTTTGCTCAGTCTGCTGTATTCCCCTCAGTGGGGCTTTGGGGACAGACTGAGACTGCTGCTTGGAGGGGTTGAGCTCATGGCTAAAAAAGGAAGGAGAGGGACGAGTGAGTGAAGCATAGGGCAGACTGGGTGTGAGCCATTCTAAGGTCACACAGCCTGCTCCTCGTCTCATCTCTTCTGTAGAACGAATGAAGTAGCTCAAGTCTGACCCTTTAGGAGCTTCTGTAAGGATGAAATCACAGGACCCTCACGAATGTACAGTAACTGTCCCTATTTCTTTATTGCACCTCCTTGTAGATTTCTGCAGATATTTTGCGCTAGTTTTGCAAGATACTGAGGGACCTGTTTTAGATTTGCCCTTTTCAAATTTGAGCTTTGTAGCTGTCTTTAATCCCTGAAGATTGTGGTATCATTTTTAATAATTTTCTGCTGCCTGGTGCTGCTGTGTTCTCCAAGGAGCGGGTACAAAAGTCATGCAGTGATCCATGATGTCATTACCAACTACCTTCTCTGTAGTAGTGAAATACTGAATAAAGTGTGTGTTGAAGTTGTATTCCTGAGCTGTCAAGAAAGAAATGTAATGTTACATCAGATGATCAGTGCATATTTTTAGCGTTGATATGGGAATGAAGGATAAAAAGTCTTTGTAGTCAGTACTTTACATTTTTTACTTCTTTGTGGATCAGAGGAGGGAGGAAGGCATGTTGAAATTATGTATGGGTAATAACTAGACATAGTGTAAAAATCAAAAGGTTCAAAAATGTAGTAAAAAATTTCTTCTTTATTTTCCAGCCTCTTTTTTTGGGCACAGGCTGAGCGCTGGGGGCCGAGGGGCAGGGTCCCAGCGTCCCCTCCGCCTCCTAGTCCAGCCTCTTTTTTTTTTTTTTTAAAAAAAATCTGTCTAGAGCCACCACTATTTTCAGTTTCTTGTGTGACAGTTGTGATAGTTCCAGCCTGTGTATTTGTAGTCTTAAAACGTGCACACCACGTTCAAGTGGTTGTGCAGTGTAATCTGTGCGTAGCTTTTTTCCCAATTAATACTAGATTCTAGAGATCATTCGATAATAATACATATGGAAGTGTCTCATTTACGGGCAGGATACTGTTCCATTCTGATGGATTTGAGGTTTTTTCAATCTTTGGCTTTTAACAGTTTTGTATGGTTTTAAAACGTGTCAGATGGGGTTGGGGATTTAACTCAGTGGTAGAGTGTTTGCCTGGCATGCACAATGCCCTGGGTTTGATCTCCAGCACCAAAAAAAAAAGTGTCACATGTTATACATATGTTTAAATACTTTTCATGATTTGAAAACAATCCATTATGATTCTTTTGTATTGAACCTGCAAAAAAGATAATTTGTCTTTAATTAAGTCAAATTCTCATTTAATTTCTGAGCTACTACTGGTGTGGCCAGTTTTAGGGTAATTGTAGTATTTATCAGATAAATTATTGAAGGATTTAAAGCAGGTGATTGAAGTGATTAGATTTGCATTTTAAGGCCCTGGCTGCTGTGAGGAGGGTGGATTTAAGAGTAGATAAGGCTACTGTGGAAATTAATATGGAGATTCCTCAAAAAACTACAACTGGAGGTTCCATTTGACCCAGCTATTCCCCTACTGGGGATCTTCCCAGAAGAATTAAAATCGTCATACCATAGGGATGTATGCACGACCATGTTCATAGCAACACAATTTGTAATAGCTAAGTCTTGGAAACAACCTAAATGCCCAACAACCAATGAATGGCTAAAGAAA
>PVJO010008323.1:0-19214 GCA_004026905.1 Hystrix cristata | reverse complement strand
GCACAGCCATAAAAAAGGACAAACTAGAGTCATTCATATATAAATGGATGTTCCTTGAGAACATACTTTTAAGTGAAATAAATCAGACACTCATGAATACACATCGAATTGTCTCTCTGATATGAGAAATCATAACTATAAATAAGGACAAAGAGGCGTAATAGATATTATATAAAAGGAGGATGGTGTGCAGAGGAGAGGAGTACTAGAAAGAAAGAAGGGAAAAGCAGAAAGGCAACAAAGGAAAGAAAAGGGAAAGGGAAAATATGGAAAATTAAAAATAAATGCTCTAATTAGGGAGGGAGGGAACAGAGGGGAGGGGCGGGGAAGGGGGGGAGAACCAAGATGCATCATGTACAGGTACAAAATAAATGTGATGAATGTAACCATTATATGTAAAATGTACCAATACATGTTCTTGGTTTAAAATAAAATAAAATAAAAAAAGAAAAAAAGAAGAGTAGATAAGGCTAGAGGCAGGAGCATTGGGAAGGTTAATCCAAGCAAATGATAATGGGTCTGAATTTGGATTTTAGTAGTTCACAGGAGTTGGTAATTTGATTAGATTTAGTATGGGGGACACGGTACATAGAGGATAAGATCTAGATTTCCAAGTGCCTTTCACTGAGGTGGAGAGCCTTATGAAAGAGTGAGGTTTTTTTAAATTTTAATTTTATTGGTCCTTGTTCACAGTACGTGATGATTACATTCATCATGGGGAGTTTGCATGTGTATAACATTTTAATTCTTTTTACATTCCCTTGATCTCCCATTCCTCTCCACTCTTTCCATCTCTTGGTTTATTATTATTATGTTAAGAATGAGGGGGCTGGGGCTGGGGGCTGGGGATTTAGCTCAGTGGTAGAGTGTTTGCCTCCCACGCGCAAGGCCCTGAGTTTGATCCCCCCCAAAAAAGAATGAGGGGCTGCAATGCCAGCACTCTTGGAGACTGAAGCAGGAGCATCACATGTTTGAGCCCAGCCTGGGCAATTTAGTGACTTAGTGAGATCCTGTCTCAAAATAAAAATAAAAAATGGCTGGGGATGTAGCTTAGGATAGAAGCCTGGAATTCAGTCCTCAGTACCGTACTCCGCGCTCCCAAAATCCACTGTTTAATATATATGATTTTTTTCCCTTAGTTGATTGGGTGGTGTGTATTTCCTAAGGGATATGGGCAAACTTTCTTTTTTTGCCATGGGTGGGAAGTCTCACTGTTGTTGCCCAAGCTGCTCTTTAATGCTTGGGTGCAAGCAATCCTTTTTGCTTCAGTCATTCTCAGGTGAGACTACTGTACCAACATGCCTGGCTAAATGTAGGTTATCGAAAGGAGTACAGCCTCAGTAGGAATTGGTTTATAAACCCCATCAATGCATTGTACTGTGTAGATGTTTGTTCATCCTTTAATATGTGCAGAAAAGCTTATGAAGTTTGAAATGCAGTTTGCCAATAATATTGAGGTTTTTAGTTTGAACAATTTTGAGGTATGTTAACCTTGTTTGAGATAAACATTTGTCACAGACTTTCTGTACATCTTTAAAGCACAGCATTGTATTGATTCCTAGGTCTAGAACAGTTTTCTAGAACTCTTGTTTCTGCTTTGCATCTCTGTAACTAACTGCCTAATGGACATCTCCCCTTGGTTCCACATTTCACAAGCACCTCAGTCCAAAAGTATGCAAAGTAAAAGTCTTCTCTACCTCTCTTTCCCCCAAAACTATGTGTGTGCCCTTGTGCTTGCTAGACAGAAACTGCAACAAAATTTTTGCTTCCTCCTCATTTTGTTCCTTGGTTAATGACATCGCTCTGTCTTCATAAAGCCTTCAGGAACCTGTGAATCATCTTCCACTCCATTCTGAACATCACTACCAACATCCAGTTTGTCACTGGGTCTTGTACCCTATTTCTTATGGTATTTCAGATTATTCCTTTTGTCTTATCTTTAGTTTATGTTAACTTGAAATACCCGTTGGGCTTCTTGCTTGGTGCTGGGGATTAAATTCAGGGCTTTCCCGCTGAACTACATCCCCAACTCCATTCAAAATTTTCTTTCTTTTCTGACAGGGTCTCACTATGTAGTTCATGCTGGCCTTGGCCTCACAATGCAGCCCAGGCTGGCCTTGAATTTGAAATGAGCCTTCTGCCTCAGCCTCCCTGGGGCTGGGTTTACAGGTGTACACCACCACACCTAGCTGTCGGGCTTCTGTAATACTTTTTATGTGGTCTTCCTGCCTGTCTTCTGCCTCTTGTTTTGTTATGCCCTCTCTGCACTGCTGCCAAGCTAAATGTTCTAAAATGCTCTTTTGGTTAGGCCCTTTCAGTTGCAAGGAAGAGACTCAAGTTACCTTAAGTAATGGAGCACTTCTTGAAAGGAGACATGTACATGTACAAGAGAGCTCAGGAAAAGCAAAACAACTGGGTTTCAAGAACAGGAACCTAATAAGTAAAGCTGGCAGCAGGGGAAGACAGATTTTGCTTTATTTTTGCAGTCTGAGGATTTCCCCGCCACTGAGTTACACCCTCAGTCCTAGATTGCACGTTAGTGTTTTATTGTTAACTTGTCTTCCTACTCTTTCTTTTTGACTTATTCTTTCTGCTTCAGTTTTTCCCATCTCAGTAGTTTCCTTTTATTCCTAGTTTCTGCTTCTTAAACTTCTCTGTCACTACATTGCCAGCATCCTGCCTGCTGGCTGCTTTTTTTTTTTTTTTTGAGATGGGTTCTTGTTATGTAATTCACGCTGGCCTTTAACTTAATCTTTAATATGTAGCCTAAACTGGCCTTGATCTCCAGGGTCCTCCTGCCTCAGCCTCCTGAGTGCTGGGAATACAGGCATGCACCACTGCACCTGGCTTGGCTGCTGTCTTTTTTTTGGGTGGGGGTGCTGAGGGTCGAATTTAGGGCCTTGTGCTTGCTAGGCAAGCACTCTGCCACTGAGCTAAATCCCCAACTCTCCTATCTTTTTAACTTTACCTCCTAGCTAATCTCTTTCCGTTTTTGTTTTTTGAGACAGGGTCTCGGTATGTGCTTCAGGCCAGTCTTCAACTCACTGGGTAGCACAGGCTGGCCTCAAATTTGAGGCACTTCTGCTGCCTCAGCCTCCCAAGTGCTGGAATAACAGGTGTGTGCATCCATGCCTGGCCTGAACTAATTTCTTTCTCCTTAAAATTTTCTGATTTGGAGTCCCAAGAAACAGTTTCTTTGGCTTAGCTTTTCTCATTGGCTGGTAGCAAGCCTGTGTCTCTTGGTTTGGTGATATGGTGGACTGACTGTGGTCAGCTTGAGCAGGAATGCCCAGCTGGACTGAGTTAGTGTGGTTCTGGGCGTAGAAGATCCACCTGAAGGTTATTGCCAACACAACACAGAAGAGAATGTGAGCAGGAGATGGCAGCTGCTGTTTCCTAGGAGAAGCTGTGTCATTGCTGGTTTTCCCGAAGGGAACTCGGCTGTTCTCATTGCAGAAGGAACTTGGGGCCTCGCTGTCCTCCAGGATGGCTACCGTTTGCTTCAGGGAAACTCTGGTCTTCATCTCTGCTGCCAGCATCCTGTCTTGGTTCCAGTATAGATCTCTTCAGCCTTTTAGTGCAGGCATGGACTCACATGAGCAGTGTTGTGAGCTTCCAGCCCTTGACTGGATCTTTTGAGTCTCCAGTGCCTAGATAGAACATTCTACACTCTTCCTGCATTTGGCTCATGTGTGCAAATGTTGTAATGCGTAAATGTTCTGTATTAAATCTGCTCTTTTGCAAACCGTTGACTCTAGAAAGGTAACTAATACAGGTGACTGCTCCTGGGCGTTCGTTGTCCCCTGTGGGTGTGAGGCGGGTTCTAGTGGTAAAAAGTAGGGAGCAGCATGCCGACTAATTTCATATAAAGTGGAGTTGCATGACAGGTACCATAATTTGTCATGTGTAGTGCAAATACAAATTTCATTGGCCTTTCCAGTTGAAAGATCTTCAGGGCTTTCAAGCTAAAGTTTAAACCATAGCTTGGCATGTATGTGAGATAATTCATGTCTGACTCTTCTCTAATTTTTCTTCTCTTGCTCTCTTTAATTCTTTGATGCACTTTTACTGAATTTTGGCTTCCTGTCACGTAGAATGCTTTGTCTCTGTCAGTGTTTCCTCTTATTCCGTTTCTTTGGGTGGGTAATTTTTGTCTGACCTTTAGGATTCATTTCTGGTGTATCTTCTTCAAGAGGCTTCCTTTGTCCTCCGGAGTAAGTTATATACAGTGCTACTCCTGGGCGTGTCTGTAGCACATGGTACTTACTTCTCTTATAGTTCTCTTGGTGAAAAAATTGCTTTATTAACCATTTGATTATTTTCTCCACCAGGATTTGACTTCTTTGCTAGAATGGAAGGCATTAGTGCTCTATAGTAAGCTAGGTTTTAGATTGGGGTATTTTTAAAATAGAAGCTTCTAAACCTACCAGGGGGTTATGTCCCGATAAAGCCATTGTAAGTTGAAAATTCATTTACTATCCTCTCATACTGAATGTTACAGCCTGGCAGTGTAGTGACCAGAATATTGGTTGTTTACAATTGTGTGGCCGACTGGGAGGTGGGACTTGCTGTCCTTACCTAGCATTGGAAGAGAGAATCATAGTACATTTCAGTAGCCTGGGAAAAGAATAAAATTCAAAATTTGAAGTACTAGTGAATGCCTGTTACTTTGTACCATCATAAAGTTGTAAAATTATAAGTTGAACCATTGTATGTGATTGCGCGTATACAAAAAATACACAGGTAATAAATGTACAGCTGAATGAATTTTCACCACGTATGCACACCAATGTAATGGACATCTGCACCAAGATACAGAATGTTACCAGAAGAACTTCACAGGCTACCTCATGTCCTCTTCTAGTCAGTAATCCATTTCATAGAGGATTTACTTTTAATAAGGAAACTCTTAATGTATAAGTGTCTCTGTATACTTTGAATGTATCTTTACACTTACAAGGGGGAAAGGTATTAGAATTTTGTTAAAAGGGGGATAGGTATTAAGAACATATGACTTATAAAAACACAATTTCAACGTATTTTTATGCAGTACACAAGTTGAAAATCATATACTAGTATTCTAATATTTAGTTGTGGGATGTTTGTGTTTAGAAAGGTTTTCTTGTTTGTAAGTTTAATATTTTGGATTGGTAAAAGTATGATAGATCAAAGTATATTTGCTGAAAGTAGCCTGTTAATTTTGAGTACTAAACACCTAAAACACTCTGCAAATGGTGTTTGGCCTCTGGTTTTTTTTTTGTTGTTGTTGTTTTGTTTTTTTGAGACAGGATCTCGCTGTATTGTTCAGGCTGTCCTTGAACGCACTGTGTAGCCTAGGCTGACCTCAAACTCATGGCAGTCCTCCTGCCTCAGCCTCCCGAGTGCTAGGAGTACAGGCTTATGCCACCATGTCTGGCTGGGTTTTAACCTCTGGGTTTTAATGTGAATTGTGTTGTTAGCATATCTTAGCACTTGGGTTAAAGAGTGGGCAACTGGAGTGTGATTTGTGCTCACTTCGGCAGCACATACACTAAAACTGGAGTGTGATTTTACGTGTACAGTGAGGGAAGGACTAGTTGTCCTATGTCATAGAGAGCTGGCTTGCTAAAGACTGGCTCTTACTACCAGAAATAATTTTAGAGTACTTCTTCTCAGTTTTGATTTTTCTTTAAGATAATATAGTTCTTTGACTATGAAGGTATTCTTTTAAAACTTTTTTCCTCAGGCTTTTCTGCTGTTAACCTGTATAATGTCCATTTTTTTTTTTTTTAAACAAACACAAGGTCTTGCTGTGTAGTGCAGGCTGGCCTTGTACTTACAATGTAGCTCAGGCTGGCCTCGAACTCACAGCAATCCTCTTGCCTCATCCTCCAAAGTGCTAGGATTACAGGTGTGGGCCACCACCCCCAATTTATTATGTCCAGTGTGGACTTTCAATCTGTTATGTCCTTTTCTGAGCCAAGGTTTTGCTGTATAGTTCAGGCTGGTTTTGAACTCACTATGTAGCCCAGTCTGGTCTTGAACTCCCAGTGTTCTTCCTTTCTCAGCCTCTTGAGTGCTGGGGTTACAGATGTGCGCCACTGGGCCTGGCCCTTATGTCCAGTGAAGTGGAAAGAATATGGACTTTCAAACCTAGATTTTTGCTTGACCTGGATTCAAGTTCCAGTCTTACAACATGTGAGCTGTCATTTTTGGGTAAATCACCTAACATTTCTGAGCTTCAAAATGTTCAGCTCTCATGTGGATAGTACAAGATTATTGTTAAATGTGTTCTTTTTTATTTATTTATTTTTTTGAGATAGGCTCTGTTTATGTTGCCCAGGCTGGTCTTGAATTTCTGGCCTCAGGTAATCCTTCTGCCTTAGCCTCCCTGTTAGTTGGGACTGTAGGTATACACTGCTGGACCTGGGTAGAATTAAACTTACACGTAAAGCCCCGAGCACATAATAGGCACTTGGTAAGTCTTCTTTTACCCCTTGAATATGTCTCTTTATGTTAAGTTTGAGGTTAAGAATTTTAAGATTTCACTTAGAACAAATAACTAATCAAAATTTATTAATAGAAGTAAATATTAGGATAGTGTACTAGTTGTCTTTCAAGTGTGAGTGTATTTTTCAATTGAAAAGATTTCGAATTTTAAAACTTTTCTTGGTATTTTTGTATATAAGATTGATGGATGTTACAGTGATTTAGATTCAGTGTGAGATGTCATAACAAGCTCTATTCTGTTTGCCAGTGACAAACATTCCTTGAATCATTGACAGAATTTAGTACTATTGCTGTTTGTAGTGTGTTAAGTATTCACTTGAAATTTGTTTACTTTTATTGATTAGATGATAGTGGGGTGAGTAATCTCTGGGCTTTTTAATGTAAGGGTTTTTTAATATAAGGGAGAACATTCTTCAGGTGACTGTAGATGTGTTTATAAATGATTTTTAGATCATTTCTTTTTACCTTTGCAACTTTACCTTCTTATAGTTTTCTTTCTTCCTCCCAACTTTATTGTAGTAAAATACTTTAAAAATGTTGACCTGTTGAAAGATGAGAACAAAGAACAGTAATACATCTACCATCTAGGTTCAAAAGTTAGGAATAAGGGTTTAGCTCAGAGGTAGAGTGCTTCTCTAGCATTTGCAAGGCCCTAGGTTTGATTTCTGACACCCCCAAAACAAATGTTAACCTGTGCCATGCATATTTGCTTTATTGTTCTTGATGTACTGAACCTTTTGAAATTAAGTTGTAAATATCATGACAAGTTTACCTTAAAATACTTTGACATGTATTTCTTAAGACATATATTCTTTACATCATTAAAGTTCCATTACCAACATCTAGGAAAAATAATAATTCTCCTGTAACATTTATTTATTTATTCTTTTGTAGTTTTTTTTCTCCCTTTTTTTCTTTTTGGTGCTGGGGATCAGACTCTGGGACTTGTGCTTGCAAGGCAAGCACTCTAACCACTGAGTTAAATCCCCAGCTGCCCCCCGCTCCCCGTAACATTTAATACTCAGTCTGTATTTGAGTTTTTCCTACAATGATTAAATCAGAATTTAATTATTTTTGCATTTTGTTTGATTCTCTTTTCATCAAGACCAATTCCTCCTTCCCATGTTCTCTTTCCTTATGATGCTGTAATTTCTTTGAAGAGAGCCGATCATTTATCTTATAGAGCGGCCTGTTTTCTAGTTATCTGATTGTTTGTGCTATTGTTTAACTTGTTCTTCTGGTCTCTCTGTGTCCTGTAAACTGAAAGTTATGTTTTTTAAGGCTTAGTTTGATTCGTGTTAAAAAGTTACGGCAACAATACTTTACAAATGATGTTATTTATCATGTTGTATACTGTTGAGGTGCATAATGACAGGTGCCCTGTTTGATGAGGTTTCAGGTAGTATTTGCTATATCTCTCCATCCTAAAAGTACATTTTTTTACTCCTACAATTCAGTTCAGTAACTTGTGTGGATGATACTTTGGCATTGTATAAATATTCTGTTCCTCAGTACTTTTGGAATCCTTTCTGGAAGAGTGACAATTAATTGAAGTTTAGAAAATAATCATTTCTAATTCTGTAATTTATTTCCTTCCTTACTTTCTGTACTGGAAACGGATCCCAGGGTTTTCACACTGAGCTACATCCACAACAGTTTTTTGGGGGAGGGGTGCGCTGGGAATCAAACTCAGGGCCTTGTGCCTGCTAGGCAAGTGTTCTACCACTTGAGTTAAATCCCCAACCCCCTCAACAGTTTTTTTTTATTTTTTATTTTGAGACAAAGTCTCTTATATTGTCCAGGCTGGGGTCTAACTTGCAATGCTCCTGCCTCAGCCTTTCAAGTAGTTGGAATTACTGTAATTCTTTTACGTTTATTAGCTGTCATGCTTCAGTTAACAGGAGTTTTATAACCTTTATCATTTAGAAGTGAACTACAGTTTCTGCTAAAATGGAAGGGTAAATGCTTAATTCTTTTCCTAATTTTCAGAGTGAGTTGTTGCATAATGGTCATCGACAATGGTGACAAATGAGGTTTTTAATGGTCTCATGAATTCTTTTTTGTTGTGTTACAGTGGTTTACAGGCATTGTTCTTTGCTCAAATATGGACAGCGGGAGCCCTTTCAAGCAGGCTGAACTCATTAGTATTTATTTGAGTGATTCCTTTTTTGGGAGGCGGGGCTTGGAAGCGCTCTAGGACTGAGCTACCCTGTACTACTGGCCTTCATTCTTTCTTGTACAAGATACCTTGCTGGGTGTGGTGGTGCACGCCTATAATTCCAGCGCTGTGGGAAGCTGAGGCAGGAGGATGGCTAGTTCGAACCCAGACTGGGCAATTTAAGTGATTTAGCAAGATCCTGTCTCAAAATGCAAATTAAAACAACGCCGAAATTCCATCTTATTTCAGAAAGAGTAGCTTTCATCAAGAAATCAAACAATAAGAAATGTCAACAAGGGGAACCCTCACCATTCTTGAACTATTGTTGGTGGGAATGTAAACTAGAACAACTACAGTAGAAATCAGTATAGAGAATTGTGAAAAAACTAAAAATAGTAATTCCATTCTACCCAACTATTTTTCTACGTATCTTCCCAAAGGAATTAAAGACTTCATATTACAGTGATGCATGCGTACCCATGTTTATAGCAGCATGACTCATAATAGTTAAATCAGATGAATGCATAAAAAAATACGGTATTTACAAACTATGGGGTGTTATTGTGCAATAAAAGATAAACTGGAGTCGTTTATAGGAAAATGAATGTACCTTGAGACCATATGGTTAAGTGAAATGAATCAAACACACAAGTTTAAATATCACATGATTTCTCTTATGGGAAACCCAATAAATAAAGAACAAAATAATAGATAATAGGAAGCAGGGAGATGATCTTTTGCAAAAGTGGAGGTGTCCAAGAGATGGAGGGCTGGATGGGGTGAGGGGAAGGGATGAAATAGAGTTAAGATGTGTTATGGACATATACCAGCTGTCTATGATGACTGTAATCATTATGTCCTGAAAACATGGACACACACCAAAAAGACCTTATCTCAAAAAGGGAGATGACTGGGAGGCCTTGGCAAGCATCTCTGCTAAGGTCCTATACCACAGAATTGAACAAAACAAAACAAAAATTATTTATTTGCATTTGTTTTTGTTGTTAGGGTTAATCCCACTGAGGATATGCTTACTGTTACAAGTACTGTGTTCAGAAGTCTCTTGGAAATCTTTTTTTTTTTTTTTCTTGGAAATCTCAGTGTGATTGTTATCAGCTTATTAGGCAGATAGTGTCATTTATTTTTCATTTCATTGTTTGCTTGTCTTGTTTTTAAATTTTATTCTTTGAATAGCAAAATAATTGCATAGTTAAAAAGAGTAAACTGAATGAAAAGATACTTAGGAGTCTTTCATCCTCATGTCATCCGCTTTGTTTTCTTGCTTCTCTGTTGTAGGAAACTATTTTTGTACTCTGATTTTTTTCCCTAAAAATAAGATATATGTATATTCTGTATTCACACTCTAAAGTTGGCATACTATCTGTACTGTTTCATACATTTTTTTCTTTTTTAGGGGGTTGTTGAGGATCAAACTCAGGGCCTTGCGCTTGCTAGGCAAGCGCTCCATCGCTTGAGCTAAATCCCCACCTCCTCCTTTTTTTCTTTTTTAAATACTAAGTATATTCTGGAGATCATCCCAGATTGGTCCATAAAGGTATTTCTTACTCTTTTTTTTTTTTTCTTTTTTCTTACTCTTTTTGTATGGATGGATAATATTCTGCTGAGTGGGTGTGCCATACTTTATTCAACGAGTTTAGTTCTGAGTTTAGTTGATGCATATATGATCTTCTGAACTATGTGTAATTATGTAATACTTACTGAATAAGGGTGTTTCTTCCCCTGGTAATTAACAGAGTTGATTTATTCTGGAGTACCTTATAGTCAGAAGTGACTTTGTTGTGTTTTAATGTTGTTGAGAGAATTTCAGGAGCCCTAGGTATATTTTGTCATGCAGTTATACTTTATGCTTCCTGGCTCCTTGAAGCATTGGAACTTAAACCTGTTTTGGATGTTTTTATATAATGGTATGTACATTCTGTCCTCTGTTTTTCTCCTACAACCTCTTCTGCTCATTCTTTTTTCCTTAACTTTAACTCCTCAGTCTTGAAGATTGTAGGATTCCAAGCATTCACTACACACCTACTTACAGGGTAGTGAGGCGGATGAAGTGTGTACTACTAGTGGAAGAGGTAAGAGATTAGGAAAATACCTAAGAGAGAGAAAAGTACCTGTTGGGACACAAGGAACTCAAGCTGTGGCGCCTGCAGACTAGAAATGGGAAGTTAGGAAACCTTACTATTCATATCTAAATTGTCTTTTACTCTAGTGATTGAATGAAATTTCTTTAATTTATTGGACAAAATATTTGATTACCTAATATGGGCAAGTTGCTGTGGTAGGCACTGTAGAGGATACAAAAAATTGTCTACTTGTGGTAGTTGATTTTTTTTTCCTTTTAATTACAAACTAGGTACTGTACCAGGCTTGCTTATATTGCCTTACTTTATATTACCATTGCAATCTTAGGCAGTTTTCCTTTTTACTTATATGTGTATGAGGATATTTAATAAAACTTACATAATTTAAAGAAAAGTATGGAGTATTTGTGTTGCCCTTGACCAGGCCAGCAAATCAGAAATGTTCCTTCCTACTCAATCTTCCCCTTGTCCTTGTCTCCCTGTAGCCGTTTGTGGAAGGAGTTGCTGTCCAGACCTTTGTGACTATCATTTTCTTGATTTGCTTCATAATTTTAAATGCCAGCCATGCATCTTTAATGTAGTTTGCCTTGTTTTTAAATTTTGATGGGAATAATATTGCATGTATTTTATGCGGTTTAAGAAATTTAGTTCAGTATTACATATTTGTGAAGTAAATTCTGGTTGTTGTAGTTAGCTGTAATTAATTGGATTTCATTGTGGTAAAGTGATTCATTAGATTATATGCCAATTTATTTTAGTTTTGATGGATCTTTGATTTCAGTTTCTTGCTATTACCATGTAAAAATGCAGTGCTGAGTACTCTTGTATATGCTTCCTGTTTGCGTGTGTGCAAATGTTTCTCTAGAATGCTTAGAAGTGGAATTGCTGGGTCACAGGTATGCACATATTGAAACTTTGGTAATGGCAGAACTTTTCAGTTATTGTTTTAATTTATGTTTCCATTGTGCTGCATCCCCCTGAATGCTTAGTATTGGCAGACTAATTTGTGCCAGTCTGAAGTTTGTGATGGTGTCTCAGTGTTTTAATTTTCATTTCCTTGCTTCCTAGTGAAGTTGAACATCTTTTCATAGCCATGAATTTCTTCTTGTAAGTACTAATTAAAGTTATTTGCTTAATTTTTTTTTTTAATGTGGAGGACTCTTCCCTGCTGATCAAAATTCTATATATGTTTTGGATACTAATATTTTTTTTCTTTTTTTTTGAATACTAATTTAGTTATCTGTTACAAGTATTTTTTAGTTTTGACTTGTTATTTCAGTCTTTTTTTGGTGCGCTTTTTTTTTTTTTTCTTTTGAGACTGTTTCATGTTCAGGTTTGCCTTGACCTCACTTTGTAGTCTAGGCTGGCCTCAAACTCATTGATCTGCGTCAGCCTCTTAAATATTGGGATTACAGGCGTGTGCCACCATGCTGGGCCTTTTTTGGTGGTTTTTGATTAGTAGAATCTCTCACTTTAATACAGTTGAGTTTATCAACTTTGACTTATGTTTTGTTGAACCTTTTTTTAAATTTTAAATTTCATTAGTACATGTTTGCAATATATAATGATTATATTCATCATGGGATGTGGAATCCTTTTAAGGAAACCTTGTCTTTGGCTAAGGAAGGTGTAGAAGATGTTCTCCTATTGCCTTTTAAGAGTTTTTTCAGTTTTTCCCTTCACACATTATTGCCAGGAATAGTTTTGCAAATAGTGAGGTCTACTTTCATTCATGCTGTCCCTCACCCCAATCAATTTTGAAAACTTCATCTTTTTCCGGACTTCTTTCAGGTATCTATGTTTGTATAGGTCTGTTTCTCAACTTGCTGTGCTGTTCTTTTGGTTTATTTACTCTAGTACTAATAACACACCATCTTAACTACTATCTTGGAAAATCTTAGTGTCTGAAAAAGGCTGGTGTTGCACTCTACTGCTCTTATTCAGGAGAGGCTTGGCTGTTCTTGGCTTATTGCACTTTGATATGTACTTTAGAATCGTATTGTTGACTTAAACACACAGAATCCAGCAATCTATTTTTAAAAATTTTTATCAGTACGTTTGCAGTACATAATGATTACATTTGTTATGAGGAGTTAATATATACACATTATACATTTTATTCTTTTTACATCCCCTTCCCATCCCCTCCAACAAGCAATCTAACATAAAAACAATAGTTGGGAATTTTTGTTTGTTTTTTGGGACAGGGTCTTGCTATGCAGTTGAGAATGGCCTTGAAGTCACTATATAGCTCAGGCTGGCCTTGAACTCTTGGTGATCCTCCTGCCTCAGCCTCTCAAGTGCTGGATTACTGACATGTGCTGCCATGTTTTGCTTGAGATTGCACTGACCGTAGAACACTTTGGGGAGAACTGACATTTTTCCACTATTGAGCCTAATGGTACATAATAAAGTCTTGCTAATTTTTCCAGTAGATGTTTTGTACATCTTTTGTTGAGAGCAATTTGTTTTTTGGAAGGGGTGCTGGGGATCGAATTAAGGATGTTGGATTTATTCTTTTTATTTTTAAATTTTTTTTGGGTGCTGGGATCAAACTTAGGGCCTTGCACTTACTAGGCAGGTGCTCTACCACTGAGCTAAATCCCTAACCTCAGGCTTTATTCTTGAAAATTCATATTTTCTTATCTTTCTTTTGTTGTTACTTTTTTTTTGAGGCGGGGTCTCACTATGTAGTCCATGCTGGCCTTGTACTCACTATGTAGCCCAGGCTAGTCTTGAACTTTCAGTCATCCTCCTGCCTCAGCCTCCTGAGTATTGGGATTACAGGAGTGTGCCAGCATGCTCGGCTTCTGATTCATTTTGAAATAGTGGTATCTTTAAAAGATTCTTCTCAAATTGTTCGTTGTATACAAGTATAAAAGCAGTATCAATTTGTATCTGGTAAATTACAGAATTAATTATAGGTTGTATGTAGATTCTTTTGGATTTTCTATACATATGGTCATGTTGCAGCCAAATAATACGTTTGCGTTGTTCCAACCCTTAATAGATACCTTTTATTTTTTTCTTGCTTTCCCGTTTTCCTTGTTTTCCTGGTACTGATGTTCTCCACCTTAATGTGGTAAGGACCGTCTTTGCCTTGTTCCTGATCTTAAAAAATGTTCAGTGTTTTTTTTTTTTAGTCTGTTCCTGTTTTTGAGACAGGGTCTTGCTATGTAGTCCAGGCTGGCCTTGAACTCCCCATGTAGCCCAGACGGCCTTCCTACTCTCCGTGATCCTCAGTCTCTTGAGTGCTGGGATTGCAGGTGTGCACTGCCACCTTTGGCTGTCCTGTGGATTTTTCTACACAGTTTTTTTGTTTGTTTGTTTGTTTGTTTTTATTTTATTTTTTAAATTTTAAACCAAGAACATGTATTGGTACATTCTACATACAATGGTCACATTCATTACATTAATTCTGTACCTATACATGATGTATCTTGGTTGTTTGTTTTTGGTTTTTTGTTTTGGGACTGAATCCATAGCCTTTGCTCTGAGCTGAATCTCATTTTATTTTTATTTTGAGACAATCTCACTAAATTGCCCAGGCTAGGCTGGAATTTATGATCTTCCTGGCTCAGTCTCCAAGTGGTGTGATTACACATGAACACCCACCACTGCCACTTGCTGTGTAGCTTTATTTAAGTGTTGTTAGAGTATGGTCACTGGAATTCCTAAGAAAACATGCCAGGCAGCAGCCATGTTGCCACTTGCGACCTAGCTGCAGAAATCACTCAGCCTCCTTTCTCTTGCATTCTGGTGGTTGAAACAGTAACAGAGATCTCTTTATGTTGGAGGAGGAGGTAACAGAATGGTAACTGTCAACATCATATTATAAAAGCTTATGTAGCATGTGGCCATTTTGGAAAAGTATTGTTTGTTTCACTCATCTTTTTGTTACTGATTTCTATTTAATTGTTTTCAGAGAACATGATATTGTGATTCAGGGCTCCTTCTTCTTCTGGGTCTCTAATTCAGAGATCTAAATTACCACTGAGAGACTTTGTTAGTGTTTACTTTGTTATTATTTTTTAAAAGTTTTCTTCTTTTGCTGTAAATTTCATCAGATCTTTCAGTCCACTAATTTCACTTCAATTTCATTTTTAATTTCAATTATTATGTTTTGCAATTTTAGAAAATTTTTTTAGTCCTTTTCCACATTTGCCAAGTCATATTTTATGGTTTTCCTAAGGTACACAGCCTTTTCTGTCTTATTGCTTTAAAGATTAGTAAGCAGTTATTTTATATTCTATGTGTGATCATTTCTGATCTCTGGAGATTCTGCAGATCTGTTGCTACTCTTGCTCTCATTTGTGGTTGTTTCTTGCTTGTTTTTTTTTTTCCCTTGGGATATTTGTGGGATCTGCACATATGCACGTTTTTGAGATGCTTATGGTCTTTTTTTCTGCATATCATATAGGTGATATGAATTAAGTCCTTAAATCCTTGTATGCGTGTGTGCATGTGTGTGTGTGCGTGTTTGTGTGTGTGTAGGGTAGTTGTAGCTACAGGATGTATCTTATGGTAGTTAACTACAGGCAAACTGTGGTCTTTGCTGCTTTTTTTGTGTGTTTGTATGTGTGTAGCCTGCAAGCCAAGAATGGTGTTCTTTACATTTTTAAATATTTGGGAAAAATGGGTAATATTTTATGATGTGAAAATTATGAGATTCAAATTTCAGTGCCCATAAAGTTTTATTGGGACATACTGTGCCCATTGCTTTACGTATTGTCTGTGACTGTTTTCATGCTACAGTGATAGAGCTGACTATGCCCACTCAGCTTTTTGTTACTGAATTCTGTTTGTTTTCAGAGAACAAAATCTTATGATTTTAGGACTCTTTCAGAGATTATATAACTCCCCCAAACCTACAATATTATTTCATCCTTTAAAGAAAAAGCGTGCTAACTCCCATTAATAACTTGTCAGAAACTGTTCTTTTGCCCTTCCCCTTTCCTTTTCTGCTCAATGCAGATGAGTCTTCTCTGACTTCAGGAAGCGTATTTGCTGTTAGATTTGGATGTTTTCTGTCCTATTGCCAGTACAGTATTAAGGATTTTTGCTGCTTGTGTTGTAGTTAAAGAGGATGAGAAAGCAATAAAATAATCAAAAACACTTTGGCAGGGAAAGATAACATTCTTCTTTGGTACAAACTAAAAGTTGGAAAAAATGGAAAAATGTAGTTTGTAAAATTCAGTAAATTTGTTGTATTTGAATCAAAGATGAAATGGGGATGAAAATTGACTGTGCAAGTACTTTGTGTCAATCATTGTGTTTTATATATAGCATTACATTTAAACTCAACTGTGAGCTAGGTGATGATTTCTTTTAATGGGAATGCAAACATTTAGGGAAGACAGTAAGTAGATTCTGAATCATGACTATGTGTGACTGTAAAACTTCATGCTTCTCCCATAAATTTAAATACAAAGCAAAACAAGCAGTCTCTAAATGGTTGATTAAAATTTATGAAAATATTTGAGTAACAGTTCTATACTTCCATGAGAGTGCCTCAGACTTTGATTTAGAGGCTACTTAGTTTTATCTTAGAGAAGTGAAATATGTATTTACTTTCTGAGGTCACATGGTTAGAAGCAGCAAACCTGAACCCAGGGACATTTATATAGGTTATTAGGCTGACAGCATGAAAAGCTATCAGTAGAGTAAAACTTAACAGTAAAGCAATTTGTTAGTGTTGAAATGTGAGGATAGGGAGAGAGACCTTTGCTCAGATTAGTTTCTATGCATATCCCTGTGTCACGTAATAGTGAACATTTACTGTGAGATCCCACATTCTTAAATACAGTGTGTAGTTCTGTTTACTATTAGTTTCTATGCATATCCCTGTGTCACGTAATAGTGAACATTTACTGTGAGATCCCACATTCTTAAGTACAGTGTGTAGTTCTGTTTACTATACTTTGCTGAAAAAGATCTGAAGTGCTTCGTGGAGTGGCTTATGCCTATTTTCCCAGCTACTTGGGAACCCAGGGCAAGAGAATCGCTTGAGCCCAGGAGTGTAGAGACAGCTAGGAGTTTTGGGATGTGTAGTGAGACCTCTAGTTAGAAATATGATGTGGAAATAATTTTCCAGAGTGTTCGTAGGGGGGGCTTCTAATATTTAGAGAGCTGAGATTCCAGTTCACTGGAGAACTTGGATTTTTAGAATGTTCAGAACAAAAATTCAGAAGCTTAAATTTTACTATTGTGCTAATAAGTAATTTGTGACTTATTGTCTAATTACCATGCAGTACAATAATGATTAACTTATACTTTTACATAAAAGTATCAATTGAAATGAGATTCTTGTGTTTTTGTTTGTTTGTTTGTTTTGTTTTCTTTGGTGCTAGGGATTGAACTCAGGGCCTTGTACTTGCAAGACAAGCACTCTAACCACTGGGCTAAATCCCCAGCAAAAGTATCAGTTTCTATTCATGTGTATTTAGACCTTATAAGTTATTAATTTATCAAAGCTACCTCATAGTTTAAGAGGTAAGATTGCTTAAAATCCCACTTGAAGCCTTTGGCACAGTATCTTTTTTTTTTCTTTTTTTGGTGCTGGGGATTGAACTCAGAGCCTTGTGCTTGCTAGGGAAGCACTCAAACCGTTGAGCTAAATCCCCAGCCTGGCACAGTATCATTTTTAACACTGTGATTAGTGACCTCCTCTCGCCCCTTAAATGCGGTGTCACTATGTTGCCCAGACTGGTTGCTAACTTGTGGGCTCAAGAAATCCTCCTGACTCAACTTCCAGAGTAACTGGAACTACAGACATATGCTAGAGTGGCGCCTTTTTGTTGTTGTTGTTGTTGTTGTTCTGCTTTGTTTTTTTCAGACAGGGTCTGTGTAGGTCAGGCTGGCCTTGAACTCACTGTGTAGCCCAGGTAGGCCTTGAACTTGTGGCTTCCTCCTGCCTCAGCGTCCAGAGTGCTAGGATTACAGGCGTGCACAGCCACACCTGGCTGGCACCTTTTTTGAAAGACTAAAGCACAAGAAAACTTTTAACATTGAACTTTTTGGTAAATGGTCTGGCAGCATTGCTGTATTGGTAAGGTAGGAATCTTCAAAGAATAGAAATGACCCATTATTTTTTTACAATGTCTTTCTTGACTGTTGAGATAGTATGGCACTGTTTGATGAATATTTTGAAGTGTAAGTTAGTTGTTCAGTGTACCATTCTAGTGCAAAGAGAGCTCTGTTCTCTGATCATACTGCTACCCTTGGAATGTTGTTGCTCTGCACAAATGCACATCGTTGGTCAGAAAAGGATGACTGGATGGCTGAATAAATGAACACAGATATAATAGTGTAATAGAAAAACCAACAGCATATGTTTTGTTGATACCTGGTCTGCTGGACTATCTCAAATAGTATCTGAAGAGCAACGTTTTTCACTTTCATGAGCTACAAAGAATACTGTTTGAATTCCCCAACTCGAACATCTCTAAAAGTGAGGAAAAAACACTACTAATGTGAGCAGTAAGATAAATATAATTTGTTCATTGACTAGATGTGCTCTCATTGACTGGTGATCATTCTAAATGCCTGCTGTCAGTAGTGCCAGTGCTGAGAAGCAGCTGGTAAAGGCAGGAGTGGGGGATAGGGTGGATGGATGGCAGAGTTGCAAGTAGCAAATGTATCAGATTACAAATTTGAAAGCATGTTAGAAAATAGACTTTGATAATGGTAAATACTAAGGGTCAATATCAGAGATGATTACTGTAGAGGAGATAATACAGAAAAGATCTCCCGTAGAAGATTTTTATTTTTATTTTGTTTTTATTTTAAACCTAGAACATGTATTGGTACATTTTACATACAATGGTCACATTCATCACATTTATTTTGTACCTATACATGATGCGTCTTGGTTCTCCCCCCTCTTCCCCGCCCCTCCCCTCTGTTCCCTCCCTCCCTATTTACAGCAGGTTTATTCATCATTTTCCATATTTTCCCTTTCCCTTTTCTTTCCTTTGTTGCCTTTCACCTTTTCCCTGTCTTTCTTTCTAGTACTCCTCTCCTTTGTATATTATCTTCCTTTTATATAATATCTATTACATCTCTTTGTCCTTATTTACAGTTATGGTTTCTCATATCAGAGAAACAATTCGATGTGTACTCATGAGTGTCTGATTTATTTCACTTAAAAGTATGTTCTCAAGGAACATCCATTTATATACGAATGACTCTAGTTTATCCTTTTTTATGGCAGTGTAGTACTCCATTGTGTAGAAAAACTACATTTTCTTTAGCCATTCATTGGTTGTTTGGCATTTAGGTTGTTTCCAAGACTTAGCTATTACAAATTGTGCTGCTATGAACATGGTGGTGCATACGTCCCTGTGGTATGACGATTTTAATTCTTCTGGGAAGATCCCCAGTAGGGGAATAGCTGGGTCAAATGGAACCTCCAGTTGTAGTTTTTTGAGGAATCTCCATATTGATTTTCACAGTGGCTGGACCAGTCT
>PVJO010008322.1:39485-76046 GCA_004026905.1 Hystrix cristata | reverse complement strand
TGCAGCATCAGCTAGTTATTTTACCCACCTGGCCAAACCAGTCTCCCTTTTGTTATTTAAATAAACTTTCCCAATGCCCTAAAATTCGCTCCTGCAATATTGCCTGCGCGAATAAAGAACCTGGAGATACATTTTCTAAATCCCCCTTCCCATCCGACAACATTTTGAGTGCTTGCTTTGCAAGCACAAGGCCCTGAGTTTGATCCCCAGTACCAAAAAAAAAAAAAAAAAAAAAAAAAAAAAATCTAGGTATGGGAATCTAAGAAAACGTAAATGAAGAAATGAAAAGAGAAACAAAGCCAAGGTCCGTCTAAGATGGGGAGTTTAGCAGCGAGCACTGGTTCTCTTTTCAGATGTCTAAATGTGTAAAGTGAGCCGGAGTTGAACCTTCCCCTTGCCTCACTCCCAGAAGAGGACAAGGGGTCAGCTTTCCTGAACGCAGGCAGGGCCTGGACAGAGCCAGAACTGAGGGTGTGGACCACAGTGTGTCCCTGGGGCAGGAGACAGAGGTCCGGTGCAAAAAGAATAGAAAGGAAGTGGGGTCTGGACTGGAGAATATGAACGAAGTTGTTGTTTTTAGCAGAGGATCTGAATGGACACAGAAGAGTAAAATTTTAGAGATAAATTACTAAGATTAGATTAAGAAGGGATTTTTAGTAAGATTGCTGAATTCGAAATGAATATACAGAAAGCAATCACAATTTTGTATGCTTTAGTAGTTTTGATTGTAGTAAGAACAAAATGGAAACAATTCATGTCGGTCAACAGTGAAGTGAAGAAAAAATTTGGTGTGGGGAAAAATGGAGGAGACAGAAAGGAAGTTTGGCAGCTCGCACTCTCTTAGATGAATGTCACAGACGTGCGTTCAAGCTGCACAGCCCTCACAGGAGACTCACATGGAAGGACTCGTTTCCAAGGAGTGAAAACAGAAATGGCAAGCACTCTGGCTGGGAATATAGCCTCTGATGGTGTAAAAGTTTTAAAAGCAAGGGAGTGACGAATACAAACGTAGAGCCGCTCTGTCTTGGTAGGAGAAACTGAATTTCCCCGGAAGCGTTCCCAATGCTCCATGTGTGGTACATGTGGATTCTGGGCCTAGAGAGGGTTATGAATTCTACGTGGGCTCTTTTTACATCTTTACTTATGGTCTCTTAATAATCCAAAAAGTTATGCTTAAGTCTGTTTATTTTAAAAAGTAAAACATGTCCAGTTGTCCCTTGGTATCTGTGGCTGACCGGCTCCAGGGCCCTGGTGTAGAGCGGCACAGCGTTTCCATAGAACCCGCACACATCGTCCATACACTTTTAATCATCTCGCCATTACTTACAATACTAACTCAATGTAAATGCCTCATAAGTAGTTGTTGTATCACTTAGGAAATAATGACAACAAAAATATGTCTGGACATGTTCATGAGCAATTTTTCCCGAGTATTTTCAGTCCATGTTTGGTTGATTCAATAGATACTGAACTCAAGAATACAGAAGGACAGCTGTGCAGTCTTAAAGGGCAAACAGTACAAGGTTTCTAAATAACATGCATTAATCCTTGGATATATTTCTCCCTATCCTTGAGATATGATTTTCTTGAAAGTTAAGCAATGTTGACATTTAATTTTTTCTTCTGTTATTTATCTGTTTTTTGTTTCATTTCTTGAGACAGGATCTCACTGCCTAGTTCAGGCTGACCTTGCTCACTATACAGCCCAGTCTGGCCTCAAACACACAGTGATCCTCCTGCCTCAGCATCCCAAGTGCTGAGATTACAGGTATGTGCCCTCAATCCTGGATATTTCTATAATTTTAAATACTACATTTATCTGCTATTTCCTGATTGTTTCTCATTTTAAGCACATATTCATTCCTAGTGTGAAAGTCAAAGTTGCCATAACATGTCTACTGCTCTCCACACCCTGCTTACACATCACATTTTTTAATAAAATAGAAATCGGTGTCTAGTGTTCCATTTTTGTTACATGGAAACACAGTCTAACTTGATGCCACATCGTGTGGCACCAGTACAATCACTCTTCTGCATGGTGTTTTGTTTTTCCGGGATTCCATGAGTGCCTTTTCTTTTTTTTTTTTTTTTGGTGCTGGGGATTGAACTCAGGGCCTTGTGCTTACAAGGCAAGCACTCTAATCACTGAGCTAAATCCCCAGCCCCATGAGCGCCTTTTCTGTTGCTGTTGTCTTGGCTTTGTTTTCCCACATTCCTGCCACTAATTCTTTCTAACATCACCATGATTGCAAGCAAGTCACAGGATATGGTAGAACCCAGCATTTAACCCATCCTTTCTGTAGGGACAGGGGTCCCCAGAGGTAGGGAAAAAGGAGGGTAAAAGCTTCCTTAGACATTATTAAAAATTAATAGACAGTTTTGACCTCTACAGCCAGACTCTGAAAAGCAAAAACAGCTGTAATCCAATAGTTGGAAACATAAAGATTCCAACAGTTAAAGAAACAAAGGCAAAGGAACTAGTTGGGGAAGGCCCCAGGTAGTGTGATTAACATAAGAATCACACCTAGTAGGGGAATGGCTGAGTCTTTTGGGATTTCTACTTTCAGGCTTTTGAGAAATATCCATACTGATTTCCATAATGGTTGTACTAGTCTGCATTCCCACCAACAGTGTAGGAGGGTTCCCTTTTCACCACAGCTAGCCTCAGCCAGCATTTGTTAATGTTTGACTTCCCAATGATTGCCCTTCTTTCTTGGGTAAGGTGGAAACTAGGTATCTTCCCTGAAGAACTAAAGACTACAGAGATACTTGCACAACAATGTTTATAGCAGCACAATTTGTAATAGCTGAATTCCAGAAGCAACCCGTATACCTGTTATCAGGTGGGTTCCTATATTCCTGTTTTCTTCCCCTCCTCAAACAAAGAATTGAATGAGGGGGACAGAAGTAGTTCTAAAGTTTTATTTAAAATTATAGAGAAAAGAAGAACAGGAAAATTGAGTATAACGACAGAAACAGCAAAATGTGCACTGGGCCTAAAAGGCACGGTAGGGGTTACCACAAAAAGGCATGATAGCCTCGGGGCTGGGTATGCAGATACCATCTTCCATGGGAGAGAGCAGGGAGAGCTCCTTCCCTAGAGGCGCAGTAGGAAGAAAAAAGGGCAGAGCTCCTGGCGCCATTCATATTTATCTGGATTCTAGTCTCTGTGAGAGTTTTCTGATCCTGTGAGAAGAGGGGCCGTTGGAATTTCCCACCCCAGGCTGACGTCAGGTCAAGGCCACTCCCCAAGGTTATGTCCATCTTCCCAGTCAGGTCAGGCCATGCCCTAGTCCTACATCATACCCATCAATAGATAACTGGATAAGCAAAATGTGGTATCTATACATAATGGAATAGGAATACTATTCAACTATAAAGAATGAAAGAGTCATTTATATGAAAATGGATGGACCTGGAAAATATAATGTTGAGTGAAATAAACCAGACTCACAAGCTTGAATACCACATGGTATCCCTCATTTGAGTGAGGCAAAATGCAAACAAATGAAAAGGGTAAACAATGAATACAAAATGGCAAAGGGTTAGATATAAGCTAATAGGCAAAAGGTCCAAGGGAACAAGAAGAGGGAAAGGGTGGGGGGTGGAATGGGAATCCAGAGGAACAATGATATCGTAAAAACAAGAACTTAATATCTCAAACGTGAAACAGTGACATATACACTAGGTACTACAGTAACTTTACGTAGTTGTGACTTAATGCTGCCTCTATGTGGTTGTTTACATTGCTTGCTGTCATAAGCAAAAGGCACAATGTATTGTGGTCTGTAAGCTTGTACAATGGCCTGTAAGTTTGTGTAATTTTGGATGAATTTTAATAACAACCTATAAAACTACAGCAACAACAACAACAAAAAGACATAAGAATCACAAACTTCCCTTTACTTAACCCTTAAGTCTAAGTAATTTGTCCTTAACCACCCCCCATGATCTTACCCTCCACCAAAGGACAGGGAAGGGTCTCATGGCCAGAAGAAACCCAAGGTTAAATGGAAAGATGGACAAGCCAGACAGCCAGTTAGACTCCAGGAGCCTATGTGGGACAAGGATCTCAATAAAAGGAGCTGCAGACAAGTAATCCATGAGTTTTTCACTTTTGAACGCTCCCTACTCATTGAGTAGCTATCTATCATCTCTCTTTTCACCCCTTTTCCACTATCTTTAAATAAATTGTCTTCTCTTAGTCTAGTCTCAGTTTCTTTAATTCTTTACTGTAGCTGGATTCACAATTGCCAGGAGCTGCCTTTTCTAGCAGGGCAGCAGCTCACAGTCCACCTCCGGATGGAACATTTCCACTTTTAGTTTGTAGAAACCATCCCAGGACTATTCTATTCTGTATTCCAATTTTGGTGCCTTCATTGTTACGTGTGTAATGTCTTCATTTTTCTTCTGTGTGCATTCATTCAACAAATATTCTAGAAGGCCCTGTGCCAGGCAGTATTATGGACACTGAGATGCATCGTGAAAGAGAGATGAATACTTGCTTATGGAGGTGACCTTCTGGGAAGAGAAGTATATCATGAAACACATGTGGTAGAAAGTTAAACTGAAAGTTTCCCTTCAGAAAACAAGGTAAAATACACATGACATTCCAAATGTCATAGAATTAAAATGGAAGTACAAACATTAAAATTTTCAAAGGAGAGATATGAAAACCTTTTGGGTGATCCTTTAGCCTCATAAGAAATAATCTGATGTGAGGGGACTTTGGGAAGAATACTGGGAAGTATGTTTCGCTTGCTCTTTCTTAAAATATAAGGTGGTCAGCAAAGTTCTTTCTTTGCTACTCCCTTTTTAGTGGTATTTCAGGAGAAATCTAAAAGATCTGAGAAGGTGGGGGCTAGGGATTTAGCTCAGTGATTAGAGTGCTTGCCTTGTAAGCACAAGGGCCTGAGTTCGATCCCTGGCACCACAAAAAAAAAAAAAGATCTGAGAAGGTAAGACATACGAACATCTCAGGGGAGGTGTATTCCAGCCAGATGGAATCAAAATGTCGAAGACAATGAGATAAGAGAATGCGGACTTGTGTTAGGAATACCAGGGCAGTCTGTCAGGGTCTGGGTGGATGGGGAGTTTGGGGGCGATGAGGTGGACAGGAGGCCAGAGAGTAGTAAGGAAGGGCAGGTTCTGGAATCTTGCTTGCTAGTGGGGCTGGCAGGCTCTCCCAATACCTTTGCTCTGGTATGTGGCTGACAAATAAGTTAAGGGTAACTTCAAGATTTTAGGCTGAGCAATGCAAGAGGCCTCTTTACTAAGATAGGAAAGACTTAAGAAGAAGAGATAGAGCATCTTCACATATTTGATTTGGAAACATTAATTTACAGAAGTCCTACTATCTACCTACTTGGAAATATAAGGTGGCACTTGTAAACAAGTCTGTGGTGCAGGTGAAATGTCAGGGTCGGAGATAACAAATCGGGCGTTCAACAGCGTGGCTGGTATAGCGAAGACATGGATCTCTCTCCCAAGCAAGCGACGCCAGCTGAGTTGGGAGCCACGTCTGCAGCTCACCTTCTCTCCTCCCAAAGAAGTAAAGCTTCTTTGTCCAGCTAGTGTGTCCTTGAAATTTCACTATACCCACCTGGATTCCTGAGTGTCTGGGAAGGTCTAATGTACTCGCAGTCAGATGCACCGTGACGTCTGATGTAGACATTTCCTTACCTGCTCTGAGAGGACAGGTAAGCTTCTCTGACGTGTCCTGTGACGTGCAGCTCACTCGTTCTCAGAGCATGTAAAGTATCCGCTATTTGTCTTCTCCTCTGATGTGTGCTGTGATGTGCAGCTCACTCGTTCTCAGAGCATGTAAAGTATCTGCTTTTTGTCTTCTTGTATGAGACAGCTTGACTTACGGCAGATTCTCCCACATAAGCTGTGTGTTCTTCCTAAAATACGCTTCCTAATGTAGGGCTGAGGCGAATCTTCAAGCTGGACCTTTTCCCACAACACTCAGCTTCAGTCCGAGTAGGCCGACGTGCACATGTAGCCTCCACACTTGAACTAGCAGAATACTCTCTTTTCACCTCTCGGAGTCTC
Source organism: Hystrix cristata (assembly GCA_004026905.1). Lineage (NCBI taxonomy): Eukaryota > Metazoa > Chordata > Mammalia > Rodentia > Hystricidae > Hystrix > Hystrix cristata. Next base: position 69,992 of record PVJO010008322.1, on the reverse strand, counting down.
CTTGTCCTTATGGGTTTATGTTTTTTTGTGTTTCTTTATCATTTTAGTGGCATTTTTAGATGGAGCAGAAGTAAGTGCATGTATTCAAGGTGTCATATTTAACAGGCCAAATGATTTTTTTTTTTTTTGGCGTAAAAACCCCGTCTAATGATCCTTAGAGGATTTTCCTAGTTTTAACAAATGTATATTATATACCTGACCTTGGTTAACAGCAAGATACATTTCTTGAAATGATAAAAAAGGCTTTAAACATTACTCAGTGCTTACTCCTAGCAGTACTTCTGACATTTTGCTGTAATTTTGTAATCTATCAGACTACCGTGAGCATTGTCAGGCTATGCTGAACCCACAGGAATAAGGGTTACGTCGGGAAATTCAAGCCACCAAACGCCATTACACAGAGCACTTCCTCTAGTGGAAATGATCTCTAGCACCCTGCTGTCTTTAAAATGCATTATCTACTGTACTGTTTCTGGTTAGGACAGACGTACAGGGAAAATACTGGGAAAATGAAAGAATATGATGATGAATTTTATTGTTGATATATATATATTTGGAAACTATTAAATATTTCAAAATAAAGAGGGTAATTGAAATTTATACATGAAAATAATTACTAGGAAAATAGATTTTGAAAGAAGTAAATGCATAAAAACTGCCTAGATGAGTAATTTAGACTATTAACAGCTTCACTTAGAGGATGTTAAGTATTATATGCCAATATTAATTGAAAAATCAACCTATTTTTAGTAAGACAAATATTGAAGTGAAAACTCACCAAGGACTTGTAGGAGTGGAGGGAGCCATTTGGTACCATGGAGAGCACCTTGTTGAATCATTTGTCCACATACCTCCCTCTGAATTAATCTTGTCCTTGGATGGAAAAGAGGAATATTACTTATTGGGCCTCCTTTACCCATGTCTACAAAGGGTGTATTGTTTATAAACTGGAAGCACAAACATACATTAGTAAAAAACAGTGTAGTAGACATTACCACAAAAAGCAAATCCCTAAGCATCCTTGACCTCGCTCCAATTTTTATTTCTTCTTAGAGGCAACCACAGTCAAATGTTTTGTTTTGTTGAGTATTCTCTTGCTAACTCGAAATAATATGACCGTGCTAGTTTTTACCAACCTGTTAGTTTTAACCATAATCTATTGGTGCATAGGGAGTTAAGTGTGCTTATAGCATCCCTGTACTAAGAATTTGTAGGATCCAACATTATATATAATGTTACAATTGTGGGCAAAGAAATTTTCATCCCTAATTGGTGCGTGTTTGTGTGTGTGTGTACATGTGTGTATTGCCTAGTACATAATCATGCATCTCATTTTATAGGGATCCCATAAATATATATTGGAGGAATACATAATTTTATAATATATATTTGGAGGAATAAATAGATTTAAATTCAAATTTTCCCACGTTAAACATATTTTCTCTATTAAACATTCACAGGAAACTTTTCAAGTGCCTGATATTATTAGTACATTTATTTAACTTTAAATCTATGTGAAGTATTTGGAAAGTGTCCAGTTTTGTAATATTACAAATCATCTGCCTGTGAAGTCCTTGTAATAAACCATTAGCTGCAGCTCTGCCCTTCCAGTGGATTCCAAGAAGCAGAGTTGCTGATTTGAACGTTCTTTTTTTTTTTTTTTTTTTGTGGTGCCAGGGATCGAACTCAGGGCCTTGTGCTTGCAAGGCAGGCACTCTAACCACTGAGCTAAATCCCCAGCCCGATTTGAACGTTCTTGATACAAGTTGTCAATTTCCTTTCCAGGAAAATTTTATTTGTGCTCCTAGCAGCACTGTAAAAAAAGAATAATTTTACTGCATGTTATTTATCCCTAAATATATATATACTTTAAAACTTAGCTAATTACATAGGTTTGAAATGTTTACCTTGCTTTTAGCTTGAGAGTTTTTTTTTTCCCCAGATACTGGAGATTGAAACCAACATCTTCACACTGAGGTACATCCCATACATTTAAATTTTTTCTGTTTATAACTGGGTTATATCTCTAATTTGAATTTATATTTTGGGGGGTGCTAGGGATTGAACTTTGGGCCTGTGGTTGCTAGGCAAGCTCTCTACCACTTAGGCTAAATCCCCAACCCCTCTAATTTGAATTTTTAATAATTCAGAGCGGTATTCTGTAAAATAATTAACTCTTCTGTTTTATCATTATTAGAGATTCTTTAAATTTAAAATATCTCAAAGGAAAGCACTTTTAAGGAGTAGCAGTCTTATTAAAAATTTACAGTGAAAATAAAAATTAACTACATGGCTACTTGTATTTATTTTGCCTTTAAATATATATTCTGAGCAATGGAATTTCAATAAAATTATATATTAACAATAATTCTCCCTAGAAATGATGTCACAAAACTAGTTTAGGAAAAATTATAGGAATAAAAAGTTATTGAAAATTGCATAATCCTGAGATCAGTTTTATAAACTAGATGGCCAGAGGTGATGTTTGTCACACAGCCAGTGACTGACGTCATGGTTATGATCAGGTACTTTCTTTCCGATGGTTTTGCTCATTTACGTCGCACCATCTGACTGGTGTGATGTGTGTCTTTTGTGATTTAAGCAAAAATCCGCACTGGGGGCAGCAGCTCACAACTGAGGTCCCAGCTACTTGGGCTGAGGCGGGAGGATCTCCTGAGTCCTAAAGTTTGAGTCCAGCCTGGGCAACATCGGAAGACCTCACCTCAAAAAACAATCCCTGCGGAGATCTGTGATTAGGAGCGGTCCACAGAGAAGAGAGCAGCCTGCTCAGTTCCTGAAGTGAGACGGCAGTTTCTTGGGCTGTTGACCAAATACCACATGGCGGCAGCTGATCGACTCAGGCTCCGTCACCGCCTGTGCCTGCCATTTTGGGGTTGACCAAGGGAGAATCTTCCATTTCTTTGCTTCAGAAATGAAAGGCACAGTTGAGTATTCCCCTAAAACTTGTGATGAGGTATGATTCAGAGCAGCAAAAAAAAGAAAACAAATAGCTGTCATGTTTTCTTTGCTAAAAATCTCCAGTGGACCACTGTCTGCATGATAAATCTCATTTATAATGTATGATTTTGGACTCTAATATATATATGATCAGATGTTTTTGAGAATTAACTGCTCAAAGAATTCTTCAACCTGTCTCCTTACCGATCAGTAATACTCGGGCTAATGATGGAATTGATGAATCTTGAAATTCATTACCAATGTCAGGTAGGGTTCCAGTTGTCCTGTTAGGTAATTATTTTGTTTTGAGCCTTCAGTCACAATATATGAATACATCGATTATGTGTGTCTATTTCGAAATACTGTTTAGTACACTAAAAATCATCTCAGATATCCTTAACAGGTTTAATAGCCAAAAGTATAAACCTCTAATGTCTATGAACAGGTAAATGGATATATGATTTGTGGTGTATTCATATGATGGAATACTATTAAGCAATAAAACAGAAAGAACTGTGGATATAAAACATGGGCAAATCTCATGATCATTATGATGCATTTAAAAAGCAAGTCAAAATAACATATTATATGATTCAATTTATATATATATCAAAATGCAAACAGATCTGCATTAAAACAGATGAGTGGCTGGGGATAGTAGAGGAAGAGTGGGGAGGGACAGGAATGAAGGATTATGATAGAATTACAGGGAACTTTTGGGGGTTTGGGTTACCTTCATTATCTTGATTGTGCAAAGATTTTTTTTTTTTGAGATAAGATCTCACTGTGCAGTTCAGGCAAAGCCTCGAACTCACAGTGATCCTCTTGCCTCAGCCTCCCGAGTGCTGGGATTACAGAGGTGTGGTACCATGCCTGGAGATTGTGCAGTGATTTTACAGGTAGAGGAATATGTCAAAACTTACCAGGGGCTGGGGATTTAGCTCAGGGGACTATAAACTCACACCACCCTGAGTTCGATTGCCAGCACCAAAAAAAAAAAAAAAAAAAAACAAAACAAACAAAAAAAACACACCAAACTTATCAAATTCAATACTTTATGCAAAAGGCAAAGAACTATGTAACAGTTCATTATTACTGCTAATATAAAACTACAAATAGTCCTATGTAGTAATAAATTGCATTTTGTTTGGTCTTAAATTTCACTATTCTTTTCCCATAGATTTATATGTTTATTAAAATAAATATTTTTTATTGACAGAAAGATACCTTTACAGCTGAACCAGCGGGCTTTATTTTCATTCCACAAATTTAACATTTCTTGGTTTTAAATGTGTCTACGAATAAGAAATTATATGGTGACCCCCAAAATTGAATAAAAATAAATATTATGACTAACCTACAAATAATTTACTATTTTAACATACTTTTGAATAATTTTTAAAAATGGGTAGTTACAGGTATGTGAGAAAACAAGAGATTAATGTTGAAGGTGAAAACTTATGACTCAGGCTAAATCTGATCTTGTTGCTCTGCTTGGTTGGCTCTTTGTAGCTTGCATATCGTCATTTTTCTAGATGGGAAACTGAGTGAGAGCCTATGCTTGTCCATTGCAGCTCCCTACAGTGCGGTCTTTATATTTGACGTCCTATGGTGGTGTCTCCGGAACCCAGCTGTGTCCTCCCACTTTAAAGATAAACCCCTAACCTAATCCCTTAGACTGTCCGACATGATCCTTCCAAGTATGGCCAGGGGACTATAAACTCACACCGCCAGTACTGTCCACTGTCAGGCACTGATACAGCCTGTGTCTAGTCTGGTTTTTGTTCCCTCAACCTTTTTTTTTTTTTTTTTTTGCGGCGCTGGGAATCGAACTCAGGGCCTTGCCATTCCTAGGCAAGGGCTCTACCATTGAGCTACATCCCCAACCCCTTCCCTCCTCAACTTCTGCACAGGGTGCAAACCCATGCTTGGATTCTCAGGGCCCTCCACAGCGTGTTTCTCCAGCATGGGCCTGGTCGTGCTGGACCGCAACTCTTAGGTTCTGTTTCTGGGAGACGGTGCAGTCGTCTACTTCCACCAAGCTCTCGGGCCAGGTTCCTGGAAAGTCGCTCAGCGGGTGTCAGCTGTGGGAGGAACCAGCAGTCCAAACTCGCTCACGCTTCAGCTCAAATTTAAGACTGCTCTCATTATTTTTAATTTTTGTTTTCATTAGTGCACGTTTGCAATACATAATGGCTACACTCACCGTAGGGAGTTGGTGGATGTACATGACACATCTTAACTGTTCCTCAGACTAGTTCAGTGTCATTCTATTCTTCCCTCTGCAAACCCACCCCTTGCCCTCGCACCCACGACACCCAGGACTGCGCGTGCGCACACTTCACCCTTCTCCGAGACCCCGACCTCCCGCGCACCTGGGAGGCCATATTGACGCGCTGGCGTCACGCATTGTCGCAGATGGTGACGTCAGGCGCCGCGCCGGCGCTGCACCGTCGGCCCGCCCGTCAGAGCGTCGCTGCTCGTCCGTGGCCGTTGTTCTGAGCAGTCTGAGTTCTCTTAGTGTTGAAGGGTGGCAGCGGCGAGAATCCAAGGCGAAAAGCGGGCCTTTATTCCTCCGACGGACGCTGCTGCGTTTTCCTGAGCAAGGCCGAGTAGCCGAGGCCCGGCCTTTGGGCGGGCGCCGCCGTCTCCTAGGCAACGACGCTCCGCGCTGGCCGGCGGGTGGCGGCGCGCGTGCGCAGTGAGCGGCGCTCGGCGGCGCTTCGCCGGCCGTGGGGTCTCCGCCGGGATGGCGCGGGTGTCGCCCGGCGACGAGGCGCGGCTGCGGGCGATGCTCCGGCAGCTGTTCCAGAGCGTGAAGGAGCGGATCACGGGCGCCCCGTCCCTGGAGTGCGCCGAGGAGGTGCTCCTGCGCCTGGAGGAGACGGACGACAACTTCCACAAGTAACGACCTCCTCCAGCCCGCGGTCGGGGGCGCGGGCGGGGCCGGTGTCTGCCCGGGGCCCACGCGCCGTTGCTTTCCCACCGACCTTCAGAGTCGCCTGCCTCCCTAGGGCCTTTCTGCACGCCCAGCTTACCCCGGGTCTCCGTGTTTCCCCTCCTGGGCCGCACAGTAACACCGATTGCGAATTGGTCCTATTCTTGCAAGAATAATTCCGCTTGCAGGGGTTCCTGTCCGTCTTGCCGCGATCTCTGTACCTTTGCTCATGTGCGACTGCAGGGTCGCGCCGGTTAACCACGTTGAGCACTGCGAGAGAGCTCTGTACTGAAGTGGGCAGTTCCCAGAAAGGGCCAGGCAGGACCCGAGACGGGCAGAGGGCTCTGTGGGAGCGGTGGGAAGTGGAGAGGGCCTGGGTAGACCTCGAAGGGCCTGCAAGCTTAGAGATCCGCAGCGCCTTTGGAAACCTAGGTGTTTCTTTTGGTTTTGTTGATGTAATTTCAGCTAAGTTTCTGAATTTGAAAGTCTATTTCCGTATACCTTCATTATGAGTAGTATCTTAAAATCCGGTGTTTGCATTTCATTGTGATCTCACAGACGGGACATTTAAACGTTTTCTTGTGTTACTTTTGCTGATTTAGGCACACCGAAGCTCTACTTAGGGAATCTGAGTACTTTTAAAATTCCGTGCAGTACTTTGTATTTACTTGTAGTTTTATGGGGGTGTCATTACAGTTTTTATCCGATTCTCAAAGGAGTTTATAGAAGGGTGGAAAGGGTCTTTGTCACTACAATTTCTGATTTTTTTCGTATTTAGTATTACATAATTTTTTTTTGTATTTCCATGGTTTTCTTGTTTATTTCTTCTTTAGATCCACTTCTAATAGCTCTTATTTGATGATGATGTCCTGTAACTTTTTGATACAGAGCCCAGCTTATTCTGGTTAGCTGTTGATCTATATTTAAACAGTGGAATCTAGAAAAATCAGGCCTTCTCCAAGTTTGGTGGTTTATATTTGTAAACTTTTTTTTAATCTTTGTAAACTTACGTGATAATTTATTCCACGTAAATCCACATCAAGCATTAAATATAGAGTTTCATTTCTGGTTTCTATACTTTATGTGCATTTATTTTAGAACTCCAGAAGTTACTGAGCTCGTTTTGGCTGGGATCATATTGCAGGATTTTGCCTTTTTTTTATCTAGATTTTGAAACTCACCTACATACATGTTTTCATTAGTATCGCCTTACCTATTAGTATTTGTAGTATCTGTGGTTATGTCCCATTAATTTTTGTTGTTGTTGTTTTCCTTTTTTGGTCCTGATCTGTTGTGAACGCTAGTGCTGTATTAAATTTTTTTTTTTTTTTTGTGGTGCCGGGGATCGAACTCAGGCCCTTGTGCTTGCAAAGCAAGCACTCTAACCACTGAGCTAAATCCCCAGCCCAGTGCTGTATTAATTTTATTAGTGTTCTCAGACCCAGCTTTTTGGTTTTTTCCACCTTTCTGTTCCGTTTTGATTTGATTTGCTTTGCTTTTTTGAGATGGACTCTTGCTGTGTAATCCAGGCTGGCCTTGAACCATGTCGCCGAGGCCAGCCTCAGTTTGTGTTCCTCCTGCCTCAGCCTTTTGAGTCCGAGTATTACCGGCTGCGCCAGCATGTTTGTTTCCTGCTTCCTTCATTTCTGCTTTTCATTTTTTTTCTTTCTTGGGAAACCTTTTAACCTTTTTGCGATGAGTGTTTAGCTCATGAATTTGTAGCATTTTTCTTTTTCAGTAAGAGCATTTAAAGCTACACATTGGTTGATACATGCTGCTTTAGTCATATGAATTTTAAAATGCTTTTCAAGTTAAAATTGGTTCATTGTAGTCCTCTCAGAAGTCTAATGGCCAGGCGTGGTGGCACATGTCTGTGATCCCAGCACTTGGGAGGCTGAGGCAGGAGGATCACTGTGAGTTCAAGGCCAGCCTTGATTACCCAGCAGCCTTGATTACCCAGCAAGACCTTGTCTCAAAAAGACAAAACAAAACAAAAACGAAGTCTAACAAATGCTGTGTTCTTCAGTTCGTTAGGTAGTTGAAGTAAATATACTTGCTGGTTGACATACATCGTTCTTAATTACTATTTACTGAAGGGATTTAGTTGTGGCCTGCCCAAAACCATCCAGCCTGACAATAAATTGTAGCTTTTTTGTAGTTTTAAAAGAAAAGATAGGTAAATTCATAATGTATTACTGGCAGTAGCCTGAGGTGGTTTGTATTTTAGGAGGAGTGTCTCTTAGCCAGGCAAGGAAAAGAGGAGGATGCCTTTGCTGTCTTCGTAAAATCTGAAAATCTTAGAATCACTTGGGATTGTAATTAGTCCGTGTTCATATTTCTGTTTCTTTTGCTTTTCACCAGCATCGTTCTGCTTGAACACTTCATGTTCTTGAATCACTTGAGTGTGCCTTACTTCCATGGGGTTTGCCACTTCAGAACTTTTTCTCTTTTGTTTTTGTTTTGGTGCTGGGAATCGAACTCAGGGCCTTGTGCTTGCAAGGCAAGCACAGAACTTTCTCTCAATGGCTGTTGTCAGAGCTGTGGTTCTTTAAATACGCCTGATACTGTCTTATCATTACAGGAAAAATGGTCTTATTGAAAAGGCATATAGGGGAACCTGGGACTTCTTACTATTAGCCTTTTTTCAAGATGATGGTTCTTTTTTTGTTTGTTTTTGTTTTTGATACTGGGGCTTGAACCCAGGAAGAAGATGGTTTTTAAGACAATCGAATGCATAAATGGTGTAGTTTTAGGCAGCAAAATAAAATCCATTGGGGAGGGCAGTGTAGCCCTGGCTGGTCTGTGTGTGGGGGTCGTGCAAGCATATGCACGCTTCGGCCCCCCAGGAAACAAACGAGGTTGGTTTTCAACCTTCATACACTAGATCTAATTTTTTTTTTTTTTGGTACTGGGAATCGAACTCAGGGCCTCATGCTTACAAGGCAAGCACTCTGACCACTGCGCTAAATCCCCAGCCCTCCTTCATACACTAGAATCAGCTGGGGAAACACCTCAGAAAAGGACAGTCCCTGAGCCCTGTGTATCAGAGGTGAACCAGAAGTTCCCGGGGGCCTTGCTGGAGGAGGAGAGGTTGAGGCTGGACCTTGGTGTTTTATTTTTTTTTAATTGATTTTATTGGTACATTTTAGATATGCATAATGATCACATTCATCATAGAGAATTTGTACCTGTACATGATGTATCTTGATTCTTCTTTTTTCCCCAGTCCTCTCCCCTCCCTTCAACCCTTCCTCCCCTTTTACAAAAGCTTTGTGTCCATTTTTTCCCTTGTATTCATTCTCCTTTTTTCCTTTTCCCTTCTTTCCTTTCACCCTCCAGGCTCCCTTATTTCCCTTCCTGTTTGAACGTTTTCTTCATGTTTCCCAATATCTGTTTTCCATTTTGGTTCTTACTTACCTTTTCAGTTTCTCACATCAGAGAAACAATGTGATATTTAAATGTGTGTCCGATTTGTTTTACTTAAGAGTGTGAAGACCTTTGGTGCTGGGGACTGAACTCAGGGCCTTGCGCTTGCTAGGCAAGCACTCTAACTACTGAGCTAAATCCCCAGCCCCTGGACGTTGGTATTTTAAAAAACAGCTTTCTAGATGACTCCAGTGTGCACCAGGGTCAAGATCGTAGAGGGCAGATGCATTTCATTGAGAATTGTAGTTTTTAAAAAATACTTACTAACCGTAATGTTTATAATAGCCCCTAGTGCTAGCTGGTGTTTTTTTGTTTTAATGTAGAAGGAACACAATAATATATGTTGACTTGCACTTTATTCTTTTTTTTACAGCAAGAAGAATTAGTGACCTTGTTGAACTCTAGTGCAATTAAGTGATAACTTCAGGAAAATGTTCTTTCTGAAAAGTGATATACCTGAATAGAGAAATTACCAAGGATTCTATGTGTGCTTCTGTAACTAGTGTATGTCAAGTGACTCTCTCATGAGTCCCGAGCTTATTGTTTGCCTAAAAAAGTTCAAGGACATTTAAAATACTTGTTCTTTCTATTGCACAGTCTCTTGTACATTACTGATCTATAAACTTGTTTGTCCATCTAATCTTTTTTTTTTTTTTTTTTTTTTTTTTGGCGCTGGGGATCGAACTCAGGTCCTTGTGTTTGCAAGGCAAGCACTTTAACCACTGGGTTAAATCCCCAGCCCTGTCCATCTAATCTTGATTCTGGAATATAATTCTTTCATGTGGAGATTGAACCCAAGGACTTTGCACTGAGCTACATCCCCAGCCCATTTTTAATTTTTCATTTAAAAATTTTAAATTCTGAGACAGAGTCTTACTAAGTTGTCCAGGCTGGACTCAAACTTGTGATCCTTCTGCCTCAGCCTTCCCGCATGCTGGGATTACATGTGTAGGACAGCACACTCACCTTGAAATACAATCTATTTAAAAAATTCCTGATATCAGCATTACAATTTGTAACTTACACTAATAAAATACCTTTAAAACATTATTAGTGATAATTTTTAAGCATATCATTTAAGTATTTCTTGCTCATTTAAACAACTGTAAAGGTGATTTCCTGAAACAAACTTGTACTCATTAGAGCTTTCACATCCTTACATTCTAATAGTAATCTCTGTATCTTGCATATTTTGTTATCAACATTGTGAACTTACCAGAAATTCGTCATGGAAAAACAATCATTAAATTTTCTTGGAAAATGTAGGTAATAAAGCTGGAGAAGAAAGAATGGAAAAATGAATGTTCTTTTATCCAACTTGGTAAATCTTTCCTGTGCAAATGTGAAGGATTTCGACTCATAGGTAGGGAAATAGCAGTGTATTGTGACTGAGCTGCTCCAAAGGTGTGGTGATGTTCTAGTCTTTCCTTATTAGCAGGTAAACGAGTTTGAGTGGCTTGCTCTGAGGAGTTTTGGGGGGCATCAGGGATTGAATTCGGGGTCCTGTACATGCTAAGCACACACTGAGCAACATCTGCAGCCCCAGAGGAATGTTTCGAAAAAGATAATTTTGCATAATTCGGCAATAATGTCATTAAAACCAAATTTTGTTTTATTTTTCACTGTTACTTTTGAAGTAGCAAAGTTAGTAAAATATATGTAAAATGTATTCGAGGAGATAAATATTGAAGTGCACAAGAACACTCTGCAGTAAAGAACAGTTTTATGCAGGCTGTCGTCACCTTCGGTATGAATCAGACTGAGCAGGGTCGGTCAGTGTGAGACCCAGAACTCAGGCACCTCTGACTCCCAGGTTTCTGGATGGATGACACTTACAAACCTGTTCATTCATTGTTCACATCAGATCCTTTAATAAATTATAACCACCCTAATTATTGGAAAATTTAAAACCATCAGTGAGTATTTATAGGCTTCAATTAACAAAGAAGTAAATGGAAGTTGTATTTGTCATAATCTGTGACAAAGCTCTGTTGTGCTTATCGTATTCCAGGCTTCATCTTTCTTTCAGTTAGAACATCCTGTGTCTGAAAATGTTAATATGGAAGAGTCTGAAGGGAGAGAATTATAGCACAACAGATTTAAATTAAACCAGGAAGGCATGTTTAAAAAAATTAAGCATGATGCAGATTTTTGAAGAAAATTTGTATTTCTTAAATGAAATACACAGCCGGTTCTCCAGTAGCTTTGGTGGTCTGGGTTTTGTGAAGCCTGAAAAGAATGCGTTGAAAGGGCAAGCTGGCACGCTTCAGAGGGTCCTTATTTGTTCTGTGGGTACAGTTTTTGGCTAGATTAAAAAAGAATAAGAGCAATAATTAAAAATTGGGAGTTGGGATATAAAAAGTCAGTTTTGGAGCAATCATTAAAACACCGGAGTATTGACAGCGGCTCATGTCCCTCCGGGACACGTGGCCCGCGTCGTATGGAAGCGCACCCCGTTAGGTGCCGCGGCACCTGTTCCCAATCCCTACAGTGAGTTTATGTGAGGGCCTCTTGGAGGCTCTTTCAGCATCTGGGGCTTTACTTTTATACAAAATAAGCCCAGTATTTCTCTTCTAGGCTAACTTCTTAAAGTGGTGCGGTGGGAAGATTTAATGTAAAAACTTGTAGCTCCTTTGATTGTCTGCATCAGACGTGGGCTTCGAAAGAGCTAGTAGGTGACACTGTCAGGATGACAGTGTGGTGATTTTGTGGGCCTCTTTCGCCCAGCCTGTTGCAACAATAAGTTTCCATCCTGGGCACTGTTTTAGAAGAACAAAATGACTTCTAGGAATTCGGGAGATACTGCTGTGAATTTGGACAGCAAAAGATTCAGTGCAAGACGAGTTACTGGATGAGGGTGTGAAACTGTGGTTGTCACTCTCCCCTGAAGAGTAGCAGGGCCACTTGGGAGACTGTTCATCCATCTGGGGTTTGTGGCGCTCAGTTCCCCAGTGTGCAGCAGGCCAGCAGAGTCAGCCGGCCTCGGCAGGCTGGCAGTCCCGGCATGAGAAAGGACCTTCCATATGGGAGTGTTTTTGTTATTTGAGATCTTTTCAAAAGCAGCACTAACCTCTTACAGCGGGATTTAGCTGTAGAGTCCAGGGGTTCACTTAATTTGAAAGATAACCCAAAACCTTGAAGCATTTGGAATGAGTCTCCTGGGAAATACTACTATTATCATAGGTAAAACTGATGTCATTAGAAAAGCATTTAGTTATGCAAGTTTCCAAAGAGCAGATTTAAATTATTTTTCTGCATATTAGCTAATGGTGGATTTTTAGCTGTGTCTTATTTAGAAAGGTATTCTCTTAACCTGATTGACTATATTTTGTTAATGGGCTTGTGTTATATTTCTTTACTACTGCAGTTATAAAAACACCGTATCTGTTACTTTCTGGTTAGGTTTTATAACAGCACACATAAAAATTGTATTTCTCAGCTAAATTGAAATTGTTTTTTCCTAATTGCCTGGTTTATGTGACAGAGATGGGGCTGATAAATAGGGGAACAAGGCAAACTCTGCCTTTTAGGTGTAATTGGTGTAAGGTAGACATAGGTAGAAGTCTTAGGGGTGGGACCCCACCCTGATGCCCTGATCAAAGGCCTTTCCAGCTGCCGGACACGCCCTCACCCAGGATCTCTCCACCCCTTTATCCTCCACACAGCTGAGCACCTACACGGGGCATTTTGAGTTCTGGGTCAGCTTAAGGGCCCATCTTTCCAACCTGAGTCTGAGAGCCCTGGTGGCGGCCCTCCACCCTGGAAGAAGAACAAAACTAACCCTGTACCTGTCCCCTACCGTTCATAGCACCCGCTCTCACTGGCCTCTCATCCCCCTCACCACCCGCTCCTCTGTCTAAGATCCAGGAGGTCCGCCTGGCCCTCATCTCCGATCCCCATGAAGTGGGGGTAAAGCGAGCTCCCTCAACAGGGCTACTCTCCTGCCTTCACCAGATCCTTCACCAGGTCTGACTGCTCTCATGATTGTCTAGAAATCATTGACCAAGACCTCGATTACTTTCCCAACATCCATGAGACGCCTCTCCCCCTGCCAGCTAATACGTGGTTCATCCATGTGAGCCCTGTGAAGACTCCTGAGATCTGTTGGGCAGCATATGCCATCGTCTCTGACTCCAGAAACATGCCTGATGCTCGATCCCTCCCCAAGAAAACCCCCAACAGGCTTAACTCACAGTCTGCACTCTGACACCCTGGCTTCCACCCAACCCACTAATTTAACACAGACTCAAAGTACTCCTACCGCATACTTCACCATCGCCTGCCAATCTGGAAACAGAAGCTTCCTCGCCACACAGGATCACCCGTCACTGTAGCAGTCATGCACAAATGCTTGTTGAGGTTGCAGCTCATCCCCCACTGCCTTTCTCACCAAAAGGGATTTGATATCTTAACACAGGGCTACAGCTTGGCTCACAAAACTGCCAGAATCAGTTGCCCTAACTTGAACACTCCCAGACCCTCAACACCTGGCCTCGCCCCTCTCTCTGTTCCCAGACTTGCAGCCCCAATACTCAGACTCCAAAATCAAGTCTTAGGGGCTGGGGATTTAGCTCAGTGGTTAGAGTGCTTGCCTCACAAGCACAAGGCCCTGAGTTCGATCCCCAGCACCAAAAAACAAACAACCCCCCCCAAAAAAAATCAAATCTTAATGACTCCTGTTCCAAACCAAACCCCTAGCTGTGTTCTTTTATTGGGTGTTATGGTTTGTTTCTAGATCTCTTCCCAAAGCCTCATGTGGTCATAGGTGGGGTGTTTTCAGAGGTGGCTGGCTCTAGAGTATGTGATTACTAAATTAGTTCACTGCCTGGTTTCGCACAGTTCTGCTGGGATCGAGGACGTGATGCTAGGATTAAGGGTGGGAGTGCTACCCATCCTAAAGTGGGCAGCCTGGGTAAGATACAAGGGACAGAAAGAGGTTTGTCTATCCCCTTACTTGCTTACCTTGCTGCCTTCTGCCTGTCTGCCATGCCACCCTGCTTTGGAGCCAGCCGATTGTGGACTACAACCTCTACAAACTGAGCTAAATAAACCTTTCTTCCCTTAATTTGGGTGTTGGATATTTTGTCTCAGCAATGAGAGAAAAGTAACTAAGACACTGGGTCACCTCTGTTTACCTGTAGCTATACTTACAGCTATATTTTGATCCAAGTATTAAAGTTTCTACTATGAACAAGGTTTTGTGGGCAATAGACATGCCTGTGAATTTATCACATTGTCAAGTATAGAAAGGATGTAACAATTTGGGTTAATGGAAATGGTAATTACCCTGGGTTGATTATTTAGTGTTAATTTAAAAAATTCTGGGTTTAGTGGGGTCTGGAGCCAAATGATCAAGTAGATCACATTACACACAAGACAGAGAAGTAGATCATATAACTACACACAGGTAGATCATATGACTACACAGGAGGCAAGCAGAGGATTGAGTATCTCATATGACTACACGTAAGTGTGTCATATACCTACATACAAGACTTCTAACATCCTGACTTCTAATAGAATGGGACAAAGCACTTTGAGGACGTGGGTGAGAAAGAATATCAGGTTTTGGGAAACTAGGAGAGGTGTCAGAAGGTGGCACTTTAGACTGGGAGATCCTATTAAAAGCCTATTAAGGAGGAGTGGGTCCTACAACTTTTAAATTGTGAATATTATTAAGGGGATTAGGAATGGAAAATGGAATGTGGACATGTGTAGACAGCTAGTAATGGGACATACACCTAGTAGAATAAATTAGGATCTAAGAGGGATTTTGATATCAATGGCAAGGTATATCTAATAATGACACCGATAAGAACTACCACTTATAGACTTAAATTTTATGTATGGCCCCTTGTTATGTACAAAGCATATATTATCTAGAATCTTTATAATAATTTCCAGCGGGGGGGCTGGAGATTTAGCTCAGTGGTTAGAGTGCTTGCCTTGCAAGCACAAGGCCCTGAATTTGATCCCCAGCACTAAAAAAAAAAAAAAAAATTTCCAAAGGAAATAATTTCCATTTTCTGACTGGAAAACAAAAAGTGAAGCCCAAGGAGGATATGTAATCTATACAACTTCAAATAGCTAGTAAGTGGGGGAACTGAAGTTAAAAACTGGTACTACACTGTGCAACCCCCAAAATTTCACATAATCTGCTTATTCTAAATCATTGAGATGATACCTCATTTGTTAATTGAAAAAATTCAATTAATATAGATGACCATAAATGAGTATATATATTTTAAATATTTTAAAATGTAATATAAGACTGTTGACTATTAAAATCATTTTGGATTAATATTGTTTCTATGAGTAAGAACTTGCTGATTGGAGTTTCAAGAATCGTGAAATATTTATAAGCTATTTTTGAATACAGAATCCATCTAGATCACCTAGATCAATGGTTCTTTTTTTTGTCTTTTTATGTATTTTCTTTGTTATAAAATTAAAATTTATCCAAATTTAGGCAAACTTACGGACCATAATACATGGTGCCGTTTGCATGTAACAACAAACTATACACAAAAACAAAGATGCTTATGATACTTGCATACCAATATTTATAGCAGCACAATTCCTAATAGCTAAATCCTGGAAGCATCCCGAACAGATGACTGGTTAAACAAAATGTGGTATCTGTGTGTAATGGAGCACTGCTTGGCTGCAAAGAAGAACAAATTAGAGGCATTTATAGGAAAAAGGATGGATCTGGAAAGCACAATGTTGAGTGAAATAAGTGAGACCCACAGTTTTAATACTGTATAGTATTTCTCATAGGAGTGAGGCAAAGTACAAACAAAGAAAATTATAAAAGATGGATAGAAAGAGACAAGGGGACAGGTCTCATCCGAAGGGAGAGTCCAAGGGAACAAGGAGGCAGGCAAAGGGGAGGGGAATGGGACGAGAGGAATAAAGATGTGCCAAGTACAGGCACCTAATAACCCAAATTAAAACAAACAAAAACCATGAGCAATAGAAGGTGGTAGGATATTACAGCAACAGAGTGCGTGCCACGGACCCGTGGTCCTTAGACTCCCGCCCTGGGACCAGCACCAGCGGGGTCAGTATCCCCGGGAGTCCTGGGGGGCACGTTCTTGAGCCGCACCTTTCGCTCCTGAGTCGGAGCCTGAGAGCTGGGCCCGGCGTTGTAACTGGTCTTCCAGATGGTTGTGTCCTGTGTTAGAGGACCGCTGATTTTCAGCACGACCCGAGGGCTGTCGCGGTGGTTAGCTAAGGGTTGTGAAGATGTGAAGGGTAATGCAATGGCCGAGGGAAGGGAGGCAGAATACAGAATTACAGTGCCCGCTAACAATGAGACGGGGCCTGGGGGGGTTGTAGCCTTGTTTTCTTGAATCTGAAGTTGAAACTCCATGTGGGAGTGGAGAATATCGCTGGCAGCCTTTTTCTGGTGGTTATAAAGTTGAAGCATCTCACCTACTGCCCCCTTAATTCTTCCAGTTAATGAGCTGAAGTAGATAAAACCACTGCCAGGTTATAGATGAGAAAGCTGCGACCTGCCCAGGGTCACACTGCTCGCAGTGGAAAGCTGGCCAGGGCTCAGGCCCATGATTCTGGCCTCACTCTTAGTCTTTGCCCCACACTTGCTGTCGAGGGTCTCCTCTTGTCCTTGAGGCCCGCGGTGTCTGGCCAGCCTGGTGCATGCAGTAGTGAGGCGCTCTGGGGGTTCGGGGAGCAGCCATGTGGAGAGGCGAGGAGAGCCCAGAAGAGGGCGTCTCTGTCGGGAGCAACAGGGTGGAAATGGGGTCTCCAGGCTACTTGGAGAGGAAGGTGAATCCTAAATGCTGAAGATGACGGAGATACCACAGTGAGCTCAGCATTGTGGGAGTAAATTCTTCAGGATCTCCTGCCCTGCATATATGTGAGGCTCTTGCTCATGTTCTTCAACTGGACGTCTTGGCTATTGCAATACAAAAATGGCCCATTGTAAATTATTGTCATTTGGGGGCCCATAAAAACTTCGGTATTTTTAAATCGTGTCATTATAATTAGTGCCCTTTACTTTCAGTGACTATGTTTCATAAAATGATTATTTTGTGGAACTTTTACTTTATTTGTTATATTGTCTGAATTTACAAACTAATTTTAATATCGCCCTAATATATGCAGAAAAATATCCAATATATTGAATTTTGTGGGACACGTCTGTCAGGAAACATAGACAAGAATTGTGTAAATGGATTAGGTTGGTTACGACTGTCAGAATTACACAGAAACTTTTCTGATGATGAAACTTAACCTTTTCCTGTTTATTCTTTCATAATTAACTGTACTTTAGCTTGATTTTCCTAATTAGCTGAATAATGGTAAAATCTTTAGCAGCTGCTTTCCCTGCCCTTCAGAATCACATGTCAAAGACAGCACATACAGAGGAAATGGGAAGATGCTCTTAGCCCTGGAAGTTTTGCCCCCCCCAACCCCGTCTTTTAATGATTTTCTCTGCCAAGTGTCCTGCGAGGTAAAAATAATGAAAGCAAAACAAAATTTTAGGTAAGTTTGATGATTTGAGGTGAGCGGTTCAGTTTAGTCTTGGTTTGAGGTTGGAAATCTTAATATAATATAGACCTTTCTAGTCTAACCTTTTTTCTGAGTATGGTTAGGTGAATCCATGACATTTACCACACTTATTTTTAAATATTTCTTCCAGCTATGAATTTGTTAAATACCTCAGACAGCACATATGCAACACGCTGGGGTCTATGATTGAGGAAGAGATGGAGAAGTGCATGTCCGACCAGAATCAGGGCGAGGAGCCGGGCTACTACACGGCGGTGCGGCAGGTCACCGGAAAGATCCAGGAGTCCGCAGAGTGAGTTCCCCGCGACCAGTGCAGTTTCTCCGCGCTCCTCCCGGGCTTTGTGTTTTTCTTGCAGCTCTCGTGTCACTGCTTAATGAAGGATAAACACGGGCTTACTGATTTGCTGCTCGTTGGCAGGACCTCCTCCCTAGAATGCGAGCTTTACAAAGACGACTTCATCCGTTTGGCAATCTCTTTCCTATTCCTGCACTATGTGCCAGGAAAAGAAGTGCCTGGTACATTTTAGGTGCTGAACAGGTACCCGCCAGCTGCACGCTGTGCTCTGGTCGCCCGGTCCCCAGTGCTCAGCGCCAGGAGCTGGAGGGGGCCGCAGAGCGGGGCTGGCTCACGGCCCTGCTGCCTTCAGCTGGGTCCGTCGGCTCTGCGGGGCCTTGCTAGCTCCATCTGGAGGATTGTTTTAAAGCGCAAGACTGTCCCTGCCTGTCCCCTCCATCCCCCATGCTGAGGCCATCCACCATGAGGTTTTCAGGAGCACTGAGGGGAAGTCCATGTTCCAAAACCCGGACCTAAACCTCTATTCTTTATAAGGTGCCTTAGGGAGTTTGCTCCAGCAGAGGAAAACAGACTGATGAACTGAGGCTGGGAATCATTCTGGCCTTAGCAGTGAATGATTTTCTTTCCTTTCCCTTTTGGTCGTGAACCAATCATACATTTAATGAGTCACTTCTGCATCTCACATGTCAGATCCTGCACTGTAGAAATGGATAAGAAGTCTGCCCTCTAGTAACCCACGATGAGTTTCATGTTTCAGGTTACACGGAAGTAGGGACTTGGAGTAGTTTGAGGGCGTGTGGCACATGCCACGATGTGCAGAAGCCTGCAGGGAGCCCGGGAAGGCATCAGGTCGGTTCTGGGCTTGGTGGTCTTGCTGCTCTGCGCTGGGGTCTGGAGCAGCCGCGCCCGGCGGCTGGGTCCTGCGCAGGTGCGCTGAGTGTTGAACTCCACGGCAGGCACCGAGCGGGAGGGGGCGGGGCGTGGTGCAGCGTGGGATGCTGGCTGCATGCTAGAGCCGGCCTCCCTGCTGTGTTTTACAGCGTTAACTCAGGGCTGTTTTTAAATAAGCACGCATTACTTTTTACGGTTTTTCCTTTTGTGACAACTGATGATATTATTTAAATAAATACGTCATTAGTTGGACAGTGAAAGTGTATAACTGCCAATAGCTTAGCAAGCGCAAATCTCTAAGGCATTAAGTAAAATCCATGGAAACTAAAATTTTTATTTCTTGATTTTTAAAAAAAACAAAATATTTAAATTCCTAATCACCCGTTTCTAGCAGGGGTGTCTTGTTTTGTTTTTTGAGACAGGGTCTTGCTATGTAGTCCAGTCTGCCCCTGAACTCACTATGTAGCCCAGGCTGGCCTGAAACTTTCGGCAATTCTCCTGCCTCAGCCTCCTGAGTAATGGGATTACAGGTGGGCACCACCACGCCCGGCTGTTTCTGGCAGTTTTATTAAATTTACTGTAAAAGGAGTACTAAAATACTTTACTAGTAATTTAGACAATGAAAGTGTTTTAATGCTAAGAGCAGTTTTATATGATACTGCTAGGAAATTCATTTTTTTAAAAATCTCTGGGTAAGCTATTTAATTTCTCTATGTTTTAGTTCATCCATGTGTAAAAATTAATACAATAATAACTACCTCACAAGGAGTTTAAGTGACTTAATGAATGTTTGTCTTCTGCTTTATGAATCATGGATGAAAGATTTTTAAATTGTATAGAGTATTACTTTCTTTCAATATTTTGTGATTATTCAGAAATTACTTAGGGCTAATGTGGCCACAGTGCGTCTATTAATAACATTTTCACTGTAATAATTAGGAAGTATTTTCCTCATTTCAGATTTTGGTATTTATCCTTTAAACAGATGCTTGCCTGCCGGAGGGTTTCTTTGTAGGCTGTGTCATGCCACGCAGTGCGGGCAGTGTATGCTGTGTGGGTTCACAGTGTTGATACTGTGTTTTACTTGAGGGCTTGCCTGCTGCCTTGTAGTACTTGGTAGAGCATTACAGGAAGCTATCTTGCACCCTAATCTGCTTTTCCTCAACTTTTTCAAAACTTCATTGCCTGCTTTTGAATTATAGTTCTCTTAATTCTTGATTTTGACAGTCTGGTGCTCCTGTTTTTTATTGAATATAATTGGAGCAATTATTATTCTGTTCCTCCCTGTGGTCATTTCTGTTGATACTTTTTGCAGAAGAATTCATATTGGTCTTTTCAAAAAGGTCTGTGAGGACTTTTTGCGGGGGAGGGGGCAGTGCTGGGGATTGAACTCAGGGCCTTGTGCTTGCAAGGCAAGTGCTATACCACTTGAGCTAAATCTCCAACCCCTGGACATTTTTGTCCTACTCAAAATCACAGATTTTTTGTGGATTGAATTATCCTTATGCTTGCCCTGTGTGTTATTTGTATTGTTTAATGGAGAAGTGTGTATACTTCAGGAGGTAGTAAGTTTTAAGAGGAGGACTCTATGATGTTCACAGCCCGTACCTCAATGCAGAGGAAGCTGGGAAACGTAGTTTGGCTGCAGCCCATTCCTGGGGAGGCAAGAAGAGCTTCGGAGGCTGGTGGAGATTCCGTGGCACCAGGCTGCCATGCTGGCTCCCTATCTACGAGGCTTCGTTCTGTGGAGGAGGAAGCGGGCCTCTTGCTCCCTGATTGTGTGCATTGTCCTTTGTACATTGTTGCAGTGAGTGCCGTGGGCCTCCCTGCTCTTTCTCCCCATTTACTGTGTGCTGGGGTCTTCCTGAGCCCTGTCTCAGTCTGTTGTATTTCTGCTCTGTGTCTTCTCCTGCTCGGCTGCTCCTGCTTTGTCCACATTTACTTTCAGTGTTCAATATTGACGTTTTTATGATTTCTGGTAATTTACTCTATACATGTATAATATATGTATAAGTTTATAGTGATATGAATATATAGTTCAATATTACACATGCGAATATATTTTAAAGCATACACGTAAGAAAAACACACAAAACAATACACACCTCATCATGTGAGTGCACCAGCCTTCCGTGACTGTAGCAGCCGCTTGAGGCGATCAGCTTGGTTTGGCCCCCATTCTGGAGGTTGTGACCCTGTCTCGTTAGACCTGCTGCTTTGGGCCGGGACGGAGGCCACACGGTGTGGTGGCAGCAGGTGCTGAGGATGCCCTCACCCCCAGGCACTGGGTGACAGCGAGGCCAGGTGTCCAGAGCCGCAGCCCACAGACCACAACCTTCTGGGAGGCCTCGGAAGCGCCCTCACCGCTCAGCAGCGTGGCGGGTGGAGACCAAGCCTTCTGTGATTTTCAGCCCGCGGGCTGGGATGGAGCTGAGTGCGTACCTGTCACGTGTGGGGCTCTGGGTCTGATCCACCCCCTGAGAAAGGAGGTCAGCTGCTGTTTCTCTCCAGATCCCCTAGTGTGGCTTTACTGCTCTTGTACATAAGAGCGCCTGTCTTCCCCTCGATTCAGGTCGCCCCAGGGGCCGGTCAGCCAGAGATGGAGGAAAGGTGTTCCGCGCTTGTTTCCCCGATGCATTTCCGTGTAACAAATGTGCGTCCGGGGCTTTATGTTTACAAACCCTTTTCAGATGTTTATCCTTATTTCTTTATTTCTGCAGCCATTTGATTTGAGTTAGCAGGGTTGTACTCTCTTAATCTCGTTTTATAGTTGGGGAAATCAAGACTTAATTTATGATGACAGAACTGGTGAGTGGCCAGGATTACAATCCAGGATTATAATTTTAAATTTAGTACTCTATTAGCTGTGTGCATTTAAATTTTGAATACAGAAAGGTCAGGGGTGAGGTAGGCTGGTGACACTGAGGAGTGGGAGGTCTGTGAAGCGGCCTTGAAGATTAGCCGCAATGGCCGAAAAGGGTGATAATGAAAAGCTGGGTGCTCCAGGGGCCAAAAATCTCATCAGATTGAGTGTGGTTTTGGGGACTTCAGTTTGCCACAGGACGAATTTTTAAAGGAGCAGATCAAATTGGACGAAGGCCGGGTACCCGGAAATAGTGACAGAGTCCAGCAGGTTCAATTGCCCGACCGCGGTCTGTGGTGCAGTAGCGGAAGCACTGAGCAAATCTAAAGCAGAACTCACAGACGTAGGTGAAGATGAAGCTCAAGTCAGAAGGTCTCCAGACAAGCTGCTCCCGAAGTGACTGATGAGTACGAAAATGGTACAAAAACAGACCTGTTTATTTTAGAGACTTCCCAGTGGGTGCGACCCTCGACGACATCAAAGAATGGCGAGAACGGAAAGGTCAGCATGAGGCGTCACTGCACAAAGCATATAGGGGTCAGTATTTGCTGTTGGATAGAGCTGAATCTGCTGAGTTTGTAGAAATTCTGGCCAGAAGTATAAAGACACAGACCTGCTGCTGCTTTTTAAGGAAGATTATTTTGCAAAGAAAATGAAGAAAGAAGGCAAAATAAAGTGGAAGCTAAATTAAGAGCTAAAGAAGAGCAAGAAGAACAGGCTATCAGAAGATGCTGAGGTGAAATCTCCGGAACAGAAGACAGTGCTGGTTGGAGTATTCTGCAAATGAGGTGACCAGATCAGTGGGGAAGATGCGTACGTCCTTTTCTCACATCACGGTGAAATAAGGTGGATAGACTTCCTCAGAGGAGCTAAAGAGGGAATGATTGTATTTAAAGCAAAAGCCAAGAAGCCCTGGATGAAGCCAAAGATGCAAATGATGGCAGCCTGCCTATGCGGAGAAACGAAGTGACCTGGGGAATGCCGGAGGGAGAGGTGGAGAAAGAAGCTTTGAAAAAAAGTCGCAGAAGAGCAACAGGAATCACTAAACACATGGAAATCAGGAGGTTGCAGATTTAAAGGAAAAGGAGATCGAGCTGTCCAGCCTGGGTCTGCTAAAGGAAACTACAGCTTCAGGGCAAGAAAACAAAACTTGATAGTGATGAAGGACGAGATGAAAATGGTGCAGCCCTGCCGGCGAGAAGGGTGGAAGAAGAGGCAGACAAAGAAGAGCCCGCCTCGGAACGACAGAAGCAGAGGACAGTGTAGGAGACCTGCAGTCCAGTAAACAATTTCTAAATTCATTAGGTCCGCTTCAATGTCCATCTGTAAAAAAGAATAATTTGTTTTGTTGTTTTAACTTACCTTTTTGTTGTTGTTATCCAGGCACATTTTTTAATGTATAGTTAGTTCTGTTTGTGTTCAGATGATTCAGGTATCAAAAGGAAGATTCTTGTGCTAAATTGCCTTTGTAATATAAGAATGTATTAGTATAAAATAACAATATATACTATATAAAAAGTAAAAAAAAGGGGCTGGGATTTAGCTCAGTGGTTAGAGTGCTTGACTGGCAAGCACAGGCCCTGAGTTCAATCCTCACCACCAAAAAAAAAAAAAAAAAGGTGGGTGGTCCAGTTCCCATATTCCTTGTTTGTAAAATAAAAGGACTAGACTTAGTGATTCTTCCTAGATTAAAATTATATTCCTAATTTTGGGGGGCATCTCAGTTAAAAAATAGAGCATTTTATTATAAGTTACATTTGAGAGTTTTAGACTACTGGAGATGAAAGAAAGAAATCTTAGAAATTATCCAGATCAAATTCTTACCATTTTCAGAAATCCCTCTCCTAGACTTCCTGATAAAGGGTCGACCCGCTCGCAACTCAGCCCACACGAGGTCCGGAGTGCGCACAGCGGGTGTCAGTTGGAGCTCTTGGTCCCTGTAGATCTAATGTGTAGGCAGGGAAGAGGGGGGGAAACAAAACTAGGGAAGGGAGAACGAAGACAGAGATAGAGACAAAGCAAGGGATAGAAGCAGAGCGGCAAAGGGGCTGGCTTTTGCTTGTCTGATAGTCACAGTCAGTCTCTGCTGTGACTGGAAGGCACACGACTGAGCGTCTGGCCTCAGATTCTGTTCTTCTCGTTGCTCTGACTCACATAACTCGATGAAGAAAACCCAGGAAAAGGACCACTACTCAATGCCCCATTTTTGTAACCATTTTAAAAGAAATGTTCACTTAGCATTGTCTTTAAAGGGACTTGCTTTTATAGAAAAGATTCATGTAAGTACACCTGTTGGTGGTTCTGATTTTTGCTGACAGTCTGTGTCTGACGAAGGTACAAAGACATGATGTGCACCCTGAAGAGCCTCCTGACGGCGGCAGTGGCCAGCCTGAGCAGTGGGGTTGAGAAGGAGGAGACGCCAGGCCCCGCCAGGCAGAGGAGAAGCCGCAGGGAGCCCATCGGCAGTTACTACACGGATAATGACAGCGACTCTTCCTTCAACCAGGTGAGGTGTGCACTGGCCAGTTTTTCTGCTTTCTAACTTAAATATTTAGAAAAAATAATAAAATAACCTAACATCAAAGGTTTAGTCAATGAAATACCGTCTGACAGAATTCTGTGTGTAGTGTTAAATATATTATAGCCGAGATAATTCTTAATGAGGTGAAAAATTAATGTATTTTGGAATTTATAAAAGTTGTATGGGTTGATATAAATCTGCTTCAATTAAAGCATCTTATTCTCAGAATGTGAGTGGTGGCACATGCTGTGATCTGAGGACTCTGGGAGGCTGAGGCAGGAGGATTGCAAATTTGTGCCTAGCTGGAACAACTTAGTGATTGAGTGAGACCTTGTTTCCAACAAATTAAAGAAAGAAAGAAAGAAAGGGCTGAGAGTGTAGCTCAGCGTGAAGGCCCGGGGTTCATTCCCCAGTACTGGGAAAAAAAACAAAACCAAAAGCAAAGATTTTTTAAAAATGCTCTCTGAAGATGAAGGCTGCAGTGAATTCTTCGTTCCTGATTAAATAGCTAGCAGTTAAGAGGTTGCTGATTCCCAAATAGTAGATGATTTCTAATTGTTAGAATCATAGATTTTCAAAGACATGTAAAGCTTCAGTAGAAATGAGCTCATAATTTCAGAAAATCTTCTTGTTTTTGAACTTTGTTTTAATCCTTGAGAAGGAACCATGTTCACGACAGGTCTGCGATTGTATATCTTGCTGCTGGGTAGCTCTGCACCAGCATGGTGGTGTGTGCATGACTGTACCCTGATGGTTCAAACCAGTGGGAATGTGTGAACTTCCTCTGGCTTCCTTTGGGATTTCCGTGGGCTTTATTTGGATTGTCAAGCTTCTGCCCCATAAATATGACTGTTTCGAAGGAAAATCAGGTGGAGAGCGAATTCTGCCTGTTCCCAGGCATGGAGTCCCTGCGCTTTGGACAGGAGCGTGTGAATGCCAGTGCGACCTGGAGGGCCCTTGCAGGGCGGACAGGCCCGGAGATGCCCCGATACTAGAGGCTTAGTACACCTCACACACATTAGCACGTTCAGAATTGAAGAGGTCTCTGAAAATGTTTGTCTTTTATTCCTTTAAACAATGACATTCTTAGATATGTTCAAAATTGTTGTTACTCATTCTGGGCTTAAAAATGTGTCTGAATGTTTCTGTGAAAAACATTTGTGTAAACAATTTCGATGCTGCTGTTCTGATAGCGCCTGTGTGTTGTGAGTAAAGTGGCCTTACTATTATTTTAGAATTGCAACCTGATGATGTATGGATTTTTGATCCATTCCTGAAAAGCAGGAGACTGCTATTTAAGTGTGAAGCTATTGAAGAATAGAGGAGATAGAGTGGTTTTTACAATATTGTAAGCAGATCTAGAAAAGGATTTGGTTTTGTGACTAAACCAGGAAAAAGAGTCCAAAATAACATTAGCTGTTTGTTGTGGGGATTACCTTCCACGCTGTTCTCTATGCTTGGTTTCATATTCATTATAAGACTTACTATTACTACTCCACTTTATAGCAGAAAATGATAACGAGCCACGTGATTTCCCACATGTCTGAGTTTTTCTCTTGTTGCTGAGATAGAATACCCAACACCCAAAGTTGAAGGGGGAAATGTTTATTTAGCTCACAGTTCATAGAGGTTTCAGTCCACAGTCAGCTGGGTCTGAGGCAGGGTGGCAGGCAGACAGGCAGAAGGCAGCCACGTAAGCAAGGGAGAAGCAAAAGGGGAGCAATAGGGGCCTAAACAGCTTCTTTCTCTGCCAAACCAATCAGTGGATTGATTTAGTAATCACACGCCCTTAATCCAGCATCACACACTCTAGATCCAGCCACCTCTTACCATGTGAGGCTTTGGAGGGACGTCTAGACACAAACCATAACATCACATTTGAGTTGCTGGATAGAGACAGACCTTGAGTCAAGCCTGGCACCTCAGCTCCCAAGTCCGGACTCTCTGCAGACGCCGGGGCTCAGGGTCCACTCTACTGCGTAGGAGCCAGCAGCTGACTTCACTTCTGCAAGCCGAGCCGGGTGCTTTCTTTCTGTAGGATGGGGGACACTGCTCCCCTCATGGGACTGTGGAGATGAGCTGAGTTGTGGTGCTGGGCACAGTCGCAGCACTGTGCTTGTGGGCTTTTATCACCGTTGGCATCTCTGAGGAGCTGCCCGCCTGGCTTCTCGGCTGTGGACCTGCGTGGCTTCTGCCTGAGCTTCTCCGGTCATTGTCTGCTTCTGGACGGTGGGGAGCTCACTGTCACAGCGCTTATGCTGCCGGCATCCCGTCCCTTCCTCGGGCGGGTTTTCAGCCTTTCCCTTCCTCCAGCGTGCAGTGCGGTGCAGCACAAACGTGTTGTGTTTAGAGCATGCAGGCCGCCTTCAGATGTTCCAAGGGGCCCACACGGAGCTTTACATAGAGGTGGGGCCGTCGCCTGTGACTCTGCAGGTATGAACATATTCATGGCCTTCCTGGGTCCTTCATTCTAGCCGATGTCCTTTGAAACTCACGCTTTCATCCCTGTGATGGGCAAAGCGAGAGTCCTCCAAGCGGTGTCCTTGCCCTTCCAGAGCCTGTGGCCGATGAGACATTGCCGATGTGCTGTCCCTACAGATCCGCTGGTGCAGCACGCGTTCCGCATTGTCCTTGTGGTCAGAGTGGTCACAGGGCCTCACGGGAGTGCTCAGGAGGGTGAGTGACTGGCAGGTGCTGTGCAGCCCAGCACGGAGGCCCAGGAGGGACCGTGGGCACCTCTAGACGCTGCCTGAGGCAAGGGCCAGAGGCCGCCCTTTCTGGGGGCAGCTCAAGCTCCACCTGGTTGCTCAGCTTCACAGTCTTGCAGGGAGATCTCTTCCCGGGAGCTTTCTTCCTGTCTCAGGTGATGCCCTTTCCCTCCCACTGCTCGTGCTTCCGGCCACCCTGGTCTTCTCTTTTCCTCCTTAGATCTCAATCTTAGCATTGTGAGTTCAGCTCATTTTTCTGGACCCTTCTAAAATATTTCAAACTCCGCAATATTCTTTTGGGTGAGAAACTGCATTTAAGGTTTCATACTAGTGCTGAGGGATTTCAAGACTGTCATCCTTCTTCCTGCAACACCAGCCAGAACCACGGGCCAGACAGGACCACGGGCCAGCCAGAACCACGGGACCAGCCAGAACCACGGGGCCAGCCAGGACCATGGGGCCAGCCAGGACCACGGGACCAGCCAGGACCACGGGGCCAGCCAGGACCACGGGGCCAGCCAGAACCCATGGGGCCAGCCAGGACCACGGGGCCAGCCAGAATCCACGGGGCCAGCCAGAACCATGGGACAAGATGCAGCCCGGCCTTCCTTTGGAACCCCTGCCCAGACTCTTGTCTCTCCCCAGCTTCAGTTGACAATATTAACTTTTTCGGATTATTTGTTTTGTAAGCAGAAAAATGTGCGCATTTAGGGGAAGGACGGCTGAGGTTCAGAGAAACCTGAACGCAGAGTGTAGGTGCTGCAACGTGGCCACACATGAGGTCTGACCGCGGGTTGCGTGGCAAGGAACTGATGTGTCTTTTGGTGCAAGCTTGCCTTTGCTTGTTTTAATTTAATAGTCATCCCTGAGGACGCGATTGGACACCAGGAAACAAGAGCCACTTCTGATTAACAGCTAGCATTCTTTTTTGGGAATGCTTAAATTTTTTCATACTTTAAAATGTCAATAGATTTTTGTTATTATTTCTCAGTGTAGCAATTTAAAGGAAAGTGTGAAATGGTCAAAACGTAATTAAAACATCTAGGTAACTATGAAAATCTTAGCATTTGAAAGCATTTTGAAATAGATAGTAACTTTGCTCTTTAAGGTTTAATGAAGCATGGGCACATAATTTTAAAAGATTTGTGTGGTGCTGTAAGTGGAAAAAATTCCTCTGTATGGGTCCGCAGTCATCTCTGCTCAGCCATTTAAGAACTTGGATCTTGGTTTTCTGGCCTGTCTGCTCCTTGTTTTCCTACTGTGTAGTAGAGTCTGAGCCTTCTCGCTGTGGGTGCTTTGGGAGTTTCATGCTTTAATGGGCCCATTACCAGAAGCACTCGTATACAGAAGCGTTGTCTCTGTTACTGGCATTGGGTTGTCTTGGCTGTTTTTAAGAACAGAAGAGATTCATTGTGCATTAGGCATATTAGGGCCTGAATTATTATTAGGCTTTTATGTCCTGCGGTGGTGTCGTTTGGCCAAATATTTAAAATAGAAGAGATTTCTAGAGTAAATTAATTTTGAGAAGTTTTTAAAATCCAAAGTATAACAACTGAATAAATACACTTCAGGACATGGTGTAATAAAGTAATTGAGTATGATATTGCTTTAAAATACAATGGGTCCTCTCCCTGTCTCCCTGCGTCCCTCTCTCCCTCTCCCTCTCTCTCTCTCTCTCTCCCTCTCATGTATATTGTTACTGGGGATTAAACTCTGGGCCTTTACACTAACCTACTTCCTAGGCCTTCCATTTAGTTACTGAGACAGGGTACCACTAAGTCTAGTGACCAGGCCGGCCTCTAATTTGAGATCTTTCTGCTGAAGCCCCACAGAGTGCTGGGATTACAGGTGCACACCTTTCATAGGTCTCTTTAAAAAAGCAGGGTGTGTTTTCCTTGCATAGTCAGCATTGGATAGAAACACATCCACACCTCAGATCTTGTGATCATTAAGACCAAATACGTCTCAGACTGTTAGTCTGTTCTGTTTCTTTGCTTTTCCTGTTATAGTTCACCCAGAAATTATTTGTTCATTTTACACTTTAACACGTGTAAGTGTATTTCTAAAAAAGTTCCTTTGCAAGTTTCTGCCTATCTTGCTATCATCACATCTGTTCTCAAGGGCTCTGTGTGTGCTTTACAAAAGAAGGTAGCAGATGCTGCCCCTGTCCTCGGGCATGTGCGATCCAAGAAACATTTAGAACTGAAAGTCTAACAAATACATGCTCAGCGAACACCTTTTCTACATGTTCTTGTGAAACATGTTATTTTTAGTTGCTGCGGTTGTTCACGTCTAGCCACTGATAAACAGTAATATAAAAATGGGACCCGAACATAGCATGGTCACCTTTAAGGCAAGGATTAAACTCATTCTGATTTCTAATTTAATAAAAACTATTTCATTGCTTAAAATTATTTTTAAAGAAAAATTTGTGTTTTGTTTAAGAAAGGCAATTAAAAAGATCTAGAGTGGCAAGCGTGGTAAAAGTTGAAGCTACCCCGCGTAGATATGTGTTAAAGATTAAAGCAAACACAGAATTGAGGACATCAGCTGATGGGTGCACGCTCATTGAATATTTTTGTGTAGGGCACCTACCGTGTGCGGTATGTTATTTCAACCACCGCAGAAGTGCAACAAGTAGTCATATATGTGTTACTTTCTGAAGGAGCTTCAGATAGAAAGGAGATAGAATAGGCACATTAGTAATGGAATCGACAGGTAGAAAGAATGTGTCAAGGGCTTTCCCCAGGGGAGCTTTATAACTAAGAATATCAGGGCACTGTAGAGGAAGTACTTCAGTCCCAGGGGTGGACAAAACCTCCAGATAACTGCATTCCCGAGTGTGATACTGTGGGAGTGGGAGTCTGCGACTAGTTCATGCAGGAGCAGATTGGACGGTGGGTCGGGTCTGTGGTGGGTGAGGTGAGACTCGTGCTTTGACCTAAGTGGTAGGAGGTTTGCCCGGCATGTGCGAGGCCCTTGAGTTCAATGCTCAGTACTAACCCCCGCCCCCCAAAAGGATAAATTGTGCTTTAATAATTATAACCTAACTGTAAAGCCAAGGTGCCTGGCGTGTGGTGGATGCCTGACACGTTGTAAGCGCTGGATACCTATTTGTGAACTCAATCAGTGCTTTCAAAGGCCGAATCGGGTTGGGTGTGCAGGCAGAGGGAGCTGTGTCAGGTTTTTGAACAGAGAAATGTGCCCCTGGAAGACGCGGCTGCCAGTTGTGCGCGCGGAAGTCGCGAAGGGGAGAAAGTGGTCGTGGGGAGACGGTGGGAAGGCTGTGGCCGCAGAGCTCAGGGTCCCGCGGGAGGGGAGGAGCGGGGAGAACCGGCGGAGGCGGCCCGTGGCGGAGCTGGCCGGCGC
>PVJO010008322.1:0-39385 GCA_004026905.1 Hystrix cristata | reverse complement strand
GCTTTCCCTGGTAAGCTGGATCCGGAGAGCTTGGTCGCCCACCTGGGTGACCTAGACTTTATCAGATGTCATCTTCAGTTCATTGTTTATCCCTCAACCAGGGGCCTGGCTCTGGTCTTTCCATCCTTTTCTTGAGACCTGACCTTCAATGGATGCGCCTCCAGCCTCCAGCCATAGTTGTAGCGTATTCTCCTCTTGCGTGTTGACTCCATTGAGGGCCCAGCCCTGTCTGGCTGCCTGTAGTATTTCTACCTTACTTCACTGTCTATAATACACACATACATGAAGGTCCACTGCCCAATTGGGGACGGTCAGTCTTCATTTTAAAACTTTAGGAAAGAAAAATTCTAAGTGCTGCCAAAACAAAGAGGATCACCGACCTCCTCCTGTTCTGAACCCTTCCGGGCCTGAAAGCGCATTAACAGAATCACTTAGAGCAGCCCTTCTCCAAAAGTCTACTAAATCTGTGCTTTGTCAATTGTCTTACAGAGTTACAAGTTTTGTCCAGGAAAATTACAACTGATAGTAGACCAGTTGGATCCCCGGCAGCCTAAAGAGGTGAGTGTAATGGCGCGAGGTCCAGCCGTCAGCCTGTCTCTCTGGGCCTGGGCCCGCGTTGGCGGAGCCCCGCTCTGCTCTCCAGCCTTAACGTGGAAGGCCGGAGCAAGGAGGCTGTCCTGAGAAAAGTGCCATGCTTTCCTGGAAGAAAATGTTTTCTGGTTTCCTTTTTAAAGGGGCGAAGCATTTGTCCCCAAAACTGTTCTTCGCTGCTGCTTTGCATGCAATATTTTAGTGATCTCTTGTGAGAAAATTCATTTAATACTTTGCTGTTTCTATGAAATGTGGGCAACTGCTCAGAATTATTTTTAATAAAACTGCTGATGTGTGACGTGTTTTGAAATGTGCATTGAATTGTGTCTGTTTATACTTGAAGAGATTTACTAATTGCTGTTCACGATGTGCTATTTCAGTTGAAAGTCAACTGGAAATAAAAAATAAGGATCTTTGAATTTTTAATCTTGAAACTTTTGTGTATATCTTGCCATTTGTTCTCAATTTTTGAATTATTTTTCTCAAACTTAAGTACATGGTTATGATTTATTCTCACTGAAATTTTCTGAAAAATCTCAGAGAAGAATAATTTTTTTCCTCTCAAAATTTTGCATTCTGTCTTATTTTTCGGTTCTTAGTAAATAATGTTTGAAGAGATAGTGCACATAAGTTTTTTTTTTTTTTTTTTTTTTGGTGGTGCCGGGGATCGAACTCAGGCCCTTGTGCTTGCAAGGCAAGCACTCTAATCACTGAGCTAAATCCCCAGCCCCAAGGTTTGACTTTTATATGATAAAAATCTGTCCTCAGCTCAAATGAATTACTCAGAAATGTATTCTTACTCACCACCCTTTATTCTGCTTCTGCAAGTGGTAAATTCTTAATGAGATTTTGCCCTAGTAATTAATGGAAAAGGAGAGATTACTTAAGCTGAAAATTAATTCCTAATTTCTGAAACCCTCTTCATATTCCCTAATGCCTCACAAATGAAGGCGATTTAGCACTTCTTTTTGATGACTCTGGGCATGGTCAAGTACATCCGTTTTCTGTCTTTCTCATCTGGAGGCGGAGTGTCTGGTTGGCCGAGGTCTGGGCCCCGGTCTCTGATGCCCGCTTTGCGCCAAGGCTGCAGGTGGGCGATGCCCAGTCTGAAGGTCGCGCCAGGATCCAGCCTCGGGTCACGCGGTTCGGAGTGATTCTGATTGGGTTCTGAGAAGACCGATAGAGAAGTAAACTTGCTGTGAAAATACCAAAATTCAATTTTGCGTTCCATTGCGGAGTGACTGATTTTTCTACCTCGGTGGTTAGAAAATATGAGCTGGCAGGAAGAAGTGTTGCAGCTAGTTGTTTTGCGAGGTTCGTTCATTTATGCCGAGCCGCTCTCGGCTGCAGCCCTCCCCTGCGGGTGCCGTCGCTGGGCTCGGCTGGCCTGCTCAGGCTGTTTCTGCCCCAGCAGTCCCTTGTGATTCACTCAGACTTGAGACCTGAGATCTGTAATTTGGTGTTCAGATTTTCTTTAGCCAGACACAGAAAACCATTTTCCCCTGCTTAAGTTTCGAAAATGAGTTCTCATGAGTTATTTGTGAGAGGGCATCGAATTCTCATAAACGGCACTAAACCAGTCATCTAGACTCTTCCGGCACCTTGTGAAATTTGTTTCTGGGAATTGGGATTATTCTAGTGGCTGAGTATTCCCGCAGATCTTCTTTTAAACGTTCCAGGTGAGATTGGAAGCCTTGCAGGTGCTGTGCTCCGCCCCTCCCTCCGACGTCCTGACCTGCGAGAGCTGGACGGAGCTCTGCGGCCGGCTGACCGCCTCGCTGCCCGACCCAGACCCGGGGTTCAGCGTGAGTACCCACCAGCTGGGCTGCCGTCGATTCCTCAAATAGCTGCTCATGTGGTGGGAATTCAGCTTCAGCTTTTGGGCGGTCAAAAGCCTGCCTTTCGGGAATTCTGTTTGTGGTCAGATTGGAGGTGTGTTTGCTGACATTTCCTTGTGCATCGTGTTTTATGTTGTGGAGGGATATCCAAGTATTCGTGTTTTTTTTTTGTTTTTTTTTTTTTTGTGGTGCCGGGGATCGAACTCAGGGCCTTGTGCTTGCTAGGCAAGCACTCTAACCACTGAGCTAAATCCCCAGCCCCTCGTGTTGTTATTTTTGAAATGAGATGCATAGTTTAGTTTATAATATGTGAAAACTTGAATTTAAGCATTACGAATGAAGATTAATTATGAATGATTCATACCATTAGCATTTATTTAGAGATTGCCTGACTGCTTAGAAAGAGAAGCTAGAAAACTGTCCAGCTAAGTGTTTATAAAATAATAGGAGTGAATCATGCAGCAAAAAGAAAAAAAATCCCTAAAACTGTAGTTATAGGCAATAGGTATGTGATTGCTTTATGTAAAAATCGGTAGGCACATGACTCTTCGAGAACAGCCGTTACATGATGAAAAGTAAGTTTATAATGTCAACACTGCCTAAATTCTATAGACAGTGTCAGTGTTGAATAAACAAAATCCCAAGCTTCATCTTTTAAATATAAATTGGGTTTTGGTTTTTTTTTTTTTTTAATAAACAAGTTGGAGTGTAGGTGAGGACGACTTCGGCTTTAATGCTGAAGTGGGGCTTTGTGCCTGAGCGGAAGCCTGCGCTTGTTTTTGCTCTCGTGCCGGTGCGGAGAATCCACAGCGCGCTCCAGCCTCGCGGAGGGGCCGGCGCGGCCGCCAGCAGCTCGCGGAAGAGCCTGCGTCGGCCGCTTCCAGCCGCCTACAGCTGGCGGCGAGCAGCGGATGGAGCGTCCAGGCGCACGCCCGCCGCGGCGGTCCGGGCGGCGGCAGCACCGCGGGACGGCCGCGCCTTAGCTGCAGTTCAAGCCGCCGGCACCAGAGGGCGGTGCAGACCGCCGTGGAGTTCGAGGCGGGCGCTCCCGGGAGGACGGCCGTGTGTCCGGGCGCTTTGGGAATCATTTTTATTTACTTATTTACTTTTTTATTTTAAACCAAGAACATGTATTGGTACATTCTACATACAGTGGTCACATTCATTACATTTATTCTGTACCTATACATGGTGCATCTTGGTTCTCCCCCCTCTCCCCCGCCCCTCCTCTCTCCTCCTTCCCTCCCTATTTACAGCAGGTTCATTCATCATTTTCCATATTTTCCCTTTCCCCTCTCTCCCCTGTTGCCTTTCTGCTTTTCCCCTTCTTTCTTTCTAGTACTGCTCTCCTCTGCGCACCATCCTCCTTTTATATAATATCTATTACACCTCTTTGTCCTTATCTACAGAACCTTCGGCGGCCCGCCCTCCCCGGGCGGCTGCGACTTTCCGGGTGTTTGTCCTCCCTTCGCGGAGAACTGTAGCTGAGAAGGTTTTCCGTGGTTTAAAGTCCGTCTCGGCTCTCCCCCTGGTTACCCTTCACGGCGGGCTGGTGTGAGTGGCTGTATTTAGCCACTGAGGTTCCCGTGCAGAAAGGGCCATTTCTGTGCTTAATAAATTGAGAACAACGATCACAGAGGAAAAATGGTGATAAAATCTGTCATTCTGTGGTAGGAACAAAACATGGTGTCGTTTTCATTTAAAATTTTTGCTTGATTCCTAGTACTGATAACTGGGTGACGCTTTCAGTGGTTGCAAAGCATGGTGAACACTTAGGAACTGCTGCAGCCGTAAAAATGGATTTCCCGAAGTATTTAATAACTCGCGTGCAGAGGGAATTTCTCGGGTTATGGGAAGAAATCTCTAGTCACATGGGGAGCTTCTGTCTTGTAAGCGTGTTATCCCAAATGAAGTGAGCAAGGTTATTAATTTCTTCCCTAGATGAGGAATTTTGAGGCAGCTTTGTTTTTATTTAATAAAAAGCTGGATTTCAGTATTAGGATTAATCTCATCATGATATTTACATTCATGTAATTAAAATTCATATGACTATATAATAGCTATCATTCCTAAATAAGTACTTGGTAGTGCCAGGCTCTGTTCTAGATACATCTGTTCCTCATTCAGTTAGTTTGCCTTGTGATAGTTTCTACTTTGAGTTTTAAGTGTTAAATGTAAAAGGCATTATATAGTACTTTTCTTGGGAAAAGAAGCAATGAGTAGAAATAGTCTTATGTATCTAATTTCTGAGGCTACTCTTGTGAACAATTTAAAAATGAATTTTGGATTTAGAAACACGCAGTCATTGGTGTGGTGGCGCACGCCTGTGATCCCAGCTCTCGGGAAGGCTCAGTTGCCAGGAGTTCCTGTCTCAAACAAACAAAACAAACAAAAAAACCAGGCTGGGGGTGTAGCTTAGTGCGAAGGTCCTAGGTTCAATCCCCAGTACCACGAAAAAAGAAAGAAGGAAGGAAAGGAAGGAAGGAAGGAAGAAAGAAAGGAAAGAAGGAAGAAAGAAAGAAAGGAAAGAAGGAAGAAAGAAAGAAAGAAAAGAAAAGAAAGAAAGAAAGAAAGACAGGCTCCTAAAATTTATTATTACCGCCTGGTCTGTTAACTGATGCCTTTTCGGTACATGGTTCCTTGTAGCTCTGTCCCTCCATTCTGCCTTCCTGTGTCAGTACCTGTCATGAGCAGATTTTGCAATATATTTTGTGATTTAACTCTTTGCTGACTAATACAAGACGCTTCCCATTTGGGTTTCGGAGTGATTTGCGATTGCTGCTTGAGGTTTTGCTGTGTGAGCATGTTTGTCTGTTGGGCTCACAGTCTGAGGTGTCTGTCTTTCTCCCTTTCCCAGGACCGCGTTCTGAAGTTCTACGCACAGATGTTTACACTTTTGCCATTACACATGACCAAGGAGATTTACATAAGCTTGAGTAGGTTCCCTAAGGCATTACATTTCTTCTCTTTTGTATGTACTCTAGAAAAATTCACAAGAAATACTTTTTTTTTCTAGAAAGCACTGTGAGTGAATAGCATAAATGTCGTTACTTTTATTTTGCAGCGAAATATTTGGAGCTATACTTTCTTTCTAGAGAAAATCATATTCCTCTTTCAGCTGGTGTAGATGTAACTAACCCTAATGTGACCCGCTTACTTAAAAAGGTATGTATTTATTTATTTATTTATTCGGTGCTGGGGATCAAACACAGGGCCTTGCACTTGCTAGGCAATCACTCTAACCACTGAGCTAAAAACGTATTTATTCACTAGAAAAGCTTCCGTTTTAAGTCACTCTGTTCTTTGGAATCCTACCTCTGTGACAGCTGTTGTGCCCTGCTCTCTAGGTTCGTCTTCTAAGTGAGTATCAGAAAGAAGCCCCGTCACTGTGGATCCGTCACTCGGAGAAGTGAGTGCCCAGGTCGGGGCGTGGGACTCGGGGGCATGGCGTCAGTCAGTGGGCGTTCAGAGAGCGTGCCTGGGCGGCCCTGATGAGCGACAGGGCTGGACGGGCTTTCTGTGGTTCATCGTGTTTCAAAGCTTGTTTTGTGTAGTACTTAGCTATGTGAGTGGATCTGTACAAATATCATTTTATGTCACTTCCATCACAGTAAAGGTAGGGAGGTTGTAGTCTCAGCTTCTTAATCAGTCTTTGCTACTTAAGAAAAGCTCCATCAAATATTCTTTAGACAGGTTCATTTTAGTTCTGAAATTTCTAGTAAGGCCGTAAGATCATCCGTGACTCAGAAACGGAAAGTTACATTTGGAGGGCCCTCGCTGAAGTGGTCGAGGACAAGGATTGTTATCCAGGCGTGGTGGCGTGGAGTGCCCGTAATCGCAGCACTCAAGAGGCTGAAGCAGGAGGATCACCGTGAGTTCAAGGCCAACCTGGGCCACATAGTGAGACCTTGTCTCAAAAACAAAAACAAGGGGCCGGGGATTTAGCTCAGTGGTTAGAGTGCTTGCCTTGCAAGCACAAGGCCCTGAGTTCAATCCCCGGTACCAAAAAAAAAAAAAAAGATTTTTAGAGCAGGGCGAATTCCACCTCTGCCACTTACTGAAAAAAAAAAAAAAAAGCACTTCTAAAGATTATATTCCACTTTATCATTCTATAAAGTATATCAGTACTGTTATATACTATATTAGTAATGAAATAAATCACCACTAATATATAATATATTTATGTGTCATTATGTATATATCTATAATATAATACCATATATATATAATAGCCTTGTTCTTCTTTAAAAATCACTTCTTCTTTCCCAAACTTTAAGGTATATGGAAGAAATCGTGGAGAGCACTTTGTCCTTGTTATCAGTTAAACATGACCAAAGTCATCTTGTCTCACCGAAGATCCTAGATCCGATCTACTTTTTTGCGTTAGTCGATCCTAAGGCTGAGTGGTTCAAAAAGTGGATGGTAAGGAAAACTAGCACACCTTTCCCATATCATTTTGAACAGTAGCTGATGTTCGAGTGTATCGTGTGCTGAGAGTTCTCGTCACTTTTCCATGTGAACTCGTTTAACTGTGAACGTCTGTGTGGTGTTGGCCCATTTCTGAGATGGGCACAGCCTGAGCACATTAACTTGCCCCAGACAGCTGACCTGGGAGTGACAGCGGCACGGTGGGTCTTTCAGTGTGACTCCTTGCAGTCTACTTAGGATGAACGACCTGTCCAAGACCTAGTTTTCTTTAGTTTACACTCCTCGCTATTTTAAGCAGATGTGGTAGGAGGTAAGCAGTCAGTGCTCATTTCTCTGGAGCTGAGGAGATATGTCCACCAGGTACTGTTTCATTTGCCTGCCTGCAGCGACCCTGCAGCCTGGGGTGTGTCCAGTGTCTGGGTCTACGCTCTCGGGGGCTCCTCGCACTGGCCATGAGCAGAGGCCCTGACGCTCTTGGCGCCCTTCCTCTGCCGTTGCTGATGCCCAGAGTCCGTGTCCCGCAGGGGAGTACAGCGCTGGCGTCTCCCTGTGCGCCTGCCTGCCTACCGACCGAGCTGGGGTCTGTGGCAGCGGGGGCCAGAGCTGGGCACTTGCTACAGAAAACAGTGACCTATTCCTTGATTGTTCAGTACAGTTTGACTCTTATCTAGCCGGTGGCTTTTTTCTCTTTGTTTTTTGCCTTTTACTCTCTAAACCCAACGATAAATGCCCAAGTGATTAGAACACGATTCTGCCTCCAGCACAAAGCTGGCGTGTGGCTAGAGTAGTGACTGGCAGTCGGGGGCGCCCTGCAGCTTACTTAGACTCCTAGTCCCCATGTCTGATACTTCCTTGATTGTGAAAGTGCACCTTTGTTGAAGAAAATGCAAAACAATTTTTTTCTACTTTTACCATAAAGGGATAACATGGTTTTGACTTTATTTAGGCATTTTTTATATTATAGAAGCATATTTTATTAACTGAGTTTTTTTTTTTAACTGAACATTTTTGATTGCCAGTTCTTGATTTTTGGGAGAATGAGGCCGATCACAAGAAAACTAAACAATAGGGAATTAATAAGAGATTGAGTGAAAATGTTCTGTAGTAGTGATGAAAACTTACTGCCTCCCGTAAGCCTTCCATCTAAGGGAGGGTGGCAGACATTTCTGTGAAGGGCCAGCCAGTGAATGTTTCTGGCTTTGTGGGCCCAGTGGTCGTTTTTGCAGCTTTACAGCCTGACTTTGTAGCCTCAAGGTATCCAAAAAAAAAAAAATTTTTTTTTTAAATGAATGGGCTGGACTGTTCCACTAAAACTTTATTTACAAAATAAGGCGATAGCTGAATTTGGTCACAAGGCTGCAATTTGCTGATCCTGGTCTAATGGAAATGCTATGAGGATTCCTTTGTGGAACATGGTCAGTATTAAACACTATTTTAAGTTTACATCAGTATATTTCTCTTATTAAAGCTAAAAGAAAGGATTCATGGATTTTGAAAATATTTTAAGCCCCAGGGTTAAAACAGGGTTTTAATGGACCTCCAATTAATTATAATACTGTTTAATGAATTAAAAACTGTTCTCTAGAATTCTGATTACTTTTACTGTCTAATATTTAATATTAAACAGTTTAATATTTTTTACTGTTTTTTTGGTGGGAGGGTGCTGGGGATGGAACTCAGGGCCTTGCACTTGCTAGGCAAGCGCTCTACCACTTGACCTAAATCCCCAGCACCTTTACTATTAAGTAAAATGAATAAACTAACCCTATCAAAGACAATTTAGCTAAACAGTATTTATAGTTTTTCTGGCTTTGTACAATGCTGTATGTGTACAGGTTTTTCAATGCCAATTGTGTTCAGTGCTCAGGAGAGAAAGGTTCTTTGACATTTTCAGTCATTTAAAAATGTGATGGGCAGAAAGTGATTAGGATATTGTCTCTTTGGAATGTTTCACCCTTGGCTAATTTCTGTACATGTAGACTGCAAATCTTGCGTATAAGTTTTGAGATTTGTTTCTTTTTACTTCTGTATCTTTTCTTTGGATACCTCCATATTCTGGTACTTAGGTTAGGTTTATTTTGTTTTCTTTTGTTTAGTTTTTGGTGGTGGTTCAGCATGGAACTTGGACCCAACTGATGGGTAAACTGTATTTTACTGGCGTGTCACTAAATGATACCAAAGTTTTTTGATATCATTGGGATTCCTGTGATTACTACACTCTAAATGTAATGCATGTAGAAAAATCTGCTTAACCTAAGTTATTGTGTGATTTAGGATGTGGTTGGCAGTGATGCAGGAAAAGGTTTTGAATGGCATAGCTTGAATATTAAATGTCATTTTCCTTTAATTTTAGCATGCATATTACAGCAGAACTACAGTACTAAAACTTCTTGAAAAGAAATATAAGTCTCTGGTAAGTTTGTACCTCTGCTCTTGAGTTGAGAAATTGGATCATGGAAAGATACTCGATGCCCTATTTTGAATATGGGAAGTTGAGTGGTGATGATTAATACTGCCTAATAAGCTGTTCCGCTTTATGTGACCTTAAAATACCATCCTATGAAAGTTAAAAGGATAAAACTAGAAACTTAAAATGCAGTCGGATAACATTTAGGAAAGGTATAAATACACAGAAAATTGGGCTGCTATAAATAACAAGCTACTCTGAGGGAAGCTGTATTTTAAAGTATTAACTTGTAATTTGATTCAGCTCAGGCATTAATAATGGAATTACTTTTGCAAAATATACCTATACATTTGATGAAAATTTCATGGAAAAACTCAGAGAGATAAATACTTTTGCATTCACAAAAATTGGTTTGAGTTATACCAAATGTAGACTAATAATGTAAAATATACAAATGATCACCCTTTACTGCTATTAGTAGAACAATGCATGGGTACTTTTCAGATTGAAATCTATAAAATTAATAATTGATAAACATGCAAAAATGAAGTTTATTAAGATATTTAATAACTTATATGAGTTTGGATCAGTAAGTACGGTTTATACAGTCAGGCAGAACCCTGAGTTTTGAAGTTAGGTGAATATAAGATTCCTGGCGTTGTGACTATTTAGTTGAGAGTAGTAGAGCATAAAATGAAAGAAAGCAAACAGTGATTGTTTTGTGTTTGATAATTTGGCAGCAGCAGAAGAGAGGGATATTGAACAGTAGGATGGAACTTTATTGGTAGAGGTAAAAGGTACTTTAACTTTTTTAGAAAAATTAAATTGAAATAAAGATTTTCAGCATCTCGCGTCTCTTCCTTTCCCCTTTAAATGAAAATTCTGCTGGGCTGGAGAAGGGAGAACACAGAGCGGGACGCTGTGTCCGACGGTTTATGCACACACGGTAATGAACCGCTGCTGTCGCAGAGGCCCCGCAGAAGTCTAGAGAACGTTTCTTAGAGATTAACCCTTAAAATGTTTTTCTTGTTTGAGGAATTAAGTCTGTCAGTTGATTTTTAGGCTGCAGGTGGAACCACTCCGTTAGAAATCATTTCAGTATTTCATCAACTTGGTCAGATTTTTATTTCATGTGTGTAATCAATCAGGCTTTATTGAGAACTCATCTGAGACCTTGTTTTCTCTGAAAAACTTTCCTAAATTCATAAAACGTCAAAAAGCGACTTATGGTATTTTTATTTTTCTAAGTAAATTTTCTTCTGCTTCTGAAATAAAACAGTGAGGAAAATGGTTGCAAAACCCACTTGTTTCTATTTTACTTCGAGGCTTGTGCAGACTGCATCAGTGGTGGACCGGTGGCCAGCACAGGGCTGCAGGTCTCCTGGGCGTCTGC
Source organism: Hystrix cristata (assembly GCA_004026905.1). NCBI lineage: Eukaryota > Metazoa > Chordata > Mammalia > Rodentia > Hystricidae > Hystrix > Hystrix cristata. The sequence goes on along the minus strand of PVJO010008322.1, from coordinate 28,728 downwards.
TGTGCCGTCCACCACCTCTCCAGCGACATTGGCTGTGTGTGCGATTACTGGACACTTGGGCTGGGGCTGATAACCGAAGAACCTCGCCTGAGTTTTACCTGTTATTCCCCGGTTCCCTGAAACAGATCCTTTGAAGCTTACCAGCAGTCTCCCCGTTAGCAAAGCTGCTGCTGACCAGGCCTCCCCTCCTGGTGGCTTCCGATTTGTCGGGGACTGGAGTGAGGCCTCCCTGGGAAGTGGGCAGGTGTGGTGGGGAGACTCCAGGGAAGCATCGCAGGGCCAGAGTCGTGGGGGAGCCTCACTGTGACTCTGTCTTTGAACTTTAACATTTTCTTTATCAGTTTTTTGAAATTCTGGTAGTTGAGGTGGAAGCGGAGGCTGGTTCCAGTGAGGAAGGAGAGACTCCAAAGCAAGGAAACAGGACGGGAGAGGTTTTAAGTCATGGTCACATGGCACCTTTCACTGAGATATAGAGTATCTGTTGGTCTTTTCTTTTTGGTGCTGGGGAGTGACAAGAGCCTTTGCACCGAGCTACATCAGCTGGCCTTGTGTTAGTTTTCGTTTTGAGATAGGATCTCACTGAGTCATCCAGCGGGGCTAGAACTTGCAGTCTTCCTGCCTCAGCTCCCCAAAGTGCTGGGACTACAGGTGTGTACCACCGTGCCAAGCTAAGCTATCTATTTATTTCTGCCCGTTGATAACCGTGCTGTACAGTGTCACACTCATCGGTTCAGGGTGTTTGTCAGAGTTCCCCAAAGTGATGTCATACTAACTTTGTAATTGGAGAGGTTCTGTTTCAGCCTCTCTGTTTTGAACATTTCCTTAAATATTTCCCTCTAGCATTTTTAGTGCCTTTTTTTTTGTCCTTGAACTAATAAGATGTACATTTCTGGAGTTACTAACTTATTACTATTTTATTAGATAACAACAGCAGTCCAGCAGTGTGTTCAGTACTTGGAATTGTGTGAGACCATGAAAGCTGATGATATTTTGGGACATTCAAAGCGTTACGGTAAGTATTATTTTCTTTGTTATATACTTTGGAAACGATTGATTTGACTAGTAAAAATACTTTAGAAATTGTTTAGTTTGATTTCTTTTGCGTCAGGATCTTGCTGGCCTTGAGCTCGCTGTGCAGCCCAGGCCAGCCTTGAATTTGTGGCGATCCTCCTGTCTCAGCCTCTCCACTGCTGGGATTACAGCATGTACTACCATGCCTGGCAGTAATTATTTTTATTTTAGTAGTTAGGAGATTGGTAAACGAGATCACTTTTGTCGGTGATGTGAAACATTTTTTATGGATTTGCATGACACACCATAGCCACAGCTTTTTATGCCACATCTTCCTTTACGTTAATGTGAGGCTGTTGTTAGGCACAGTTCAGGTAGCACGAGGGTGTATGTTCTGATCCTGAGTCCTGCTCTGCCCCTGCAGCGCATCTCATTTAATCAGGCTCTGGTGCCCTTTCATGCAGTGAAGAGTTCCATCCTTGCGGTCTTTATCGTGTTTCTTCCCTTCAGTCAGAGTTTAAATGTCCCGGGTGCTTCTTGTGCAGCCCTAATTTTTCGATCTGGTCTCTGGTTATTGACGACAGTGGACTTTCAGATCCCGTTCATACCGGCGCCTACATAGCTTTGCTGTTTCTACTCTGACTGCCTCATCCATAATGACTTCGCTAGTGGGTATCTTACTTATTGAGAAAGAATAAAATTTAAAGGTTAAAGAAAACGTCTATGCTTATTCTACGCTTTTCTCCTCTTGTACTTCTCAGAACCTGGGAATCCGATTCCTTTATGGTTTTGTTATTTTTACGTTGTTTTTCCAAACAAGTTATTTTGAAAATCTGAAGCTGTCTTACAAAATATTTCATCCTTGAGTAAATTCTGTACTGGAGGATGAAATGTGGAAGTCAGAATTTATTCATCCGGAGAAGAAAAAGAGACACGTATGTTTACGTGAGATCTTATTTACGGTGTTTCCCGACCCACCACTTGCCTTCCTGGCTGCGCTTTCTTCGCTGAGCAGGGATCTCAGGGTGTTTCACTGCGAATTTCTGCCGTTCCTTTCAGAATTCCTGCTCATTCCTGCTCATTCCTGCCTGTGGCCCCCTGCGCAGATCTGCCCAGTTCTGCCTCTTGCTGGATGCGGGCGATCGTGATCTAGACTGAAAGTGCAGATGTGGGTCTTCTCTCCTGGCCGCTCTCTGGTTGCTCTGGGTCCTCAGACCTGTGCTCGCTTTGCCATCCCCCAGTGGCCCTTCCAGGCCCCCGCTGTCCCCTCCCGCGCCCTGCCTGCTCTCGTCTCTGTGAGAAGAGCCCTGTGTATCCTTCCACGTGTGAAGCCCCACCTGTCCTGCTCCGCGTGTACCAACACGTGTTTGCACTCCCATGTCAGCCTGTGTCAGCCGGTGTGCTTTGCTGTCCTCGTGGCCTGCTTCCCTCTGTGTGACAGACGGAGGACATTTCTTGATGGTTCCTGCATCTCCCTGGCAGGGGTGCTTTCCTCTGGGTCCTCTGGGCTGAGCACTGTGTGCTGCGGGGTCTCAGCCGGCCTCCGTGGAGGGAGGCGTTCTGGAGACTTCCGTGTGTGACCCAGCGCTTTACCTCCTGCTGCCCTTTGCTCCTGGATGCGAGACCGCTTGTTCTGCCGCTCTCTGACCTCCTCGTTACAGCTTCTGCTCTGTGCTGTCTTCGCTCTGCAAGGCTCCCTCCTCCCTGTACCACTGACCGCTTCATCTCTTCTAACGACCTCTCTCCTGGTGTACGTGTGCTCTCTGCTCTTTTCTGCTCTTGGTCCTGGGAGCCCAGTCATGGCTCTGGTTTCAAGCACTGGACACATTTATGCGTAATGGTGACTAAGTTACTTGGATCTGCATCCCTTTCCTGAACACAGAGCCCCCACATGTGTGTCTTACTTGGTGCCACTATCTAGATGCTCTGTGAGCTCTTCAGAAGTTACAGTATCCGGGACTGAAATCCCCGTTTCTTCTCTGTGTGGACCTTAATTCTTCCTCAGAATTACTTAAGAAGAAGGAGATTTGCCCGTACACTGATAGCTGAGTTAGGAATTGAGTTTTTCCCATTCATCCTTCCACTTTCCACATGTAATCCTGGCTAAGGCATGCAGATTTCATTTTTTTAGCAGTATTTGTATCTGTTTCCCATTTTAAATTCTTTTTGCTAATGCTTCCGTTCGTTCATAATTTGCTTCATGGGATTTCTTATGTGGGTCCATGAGTGGATGGGGGATATATAGGAAGATGTCTGTATGTAGAGATTCTAATTTCCTTTGCAAATGTCGTTGGAAATGTGATCTTTTAGGGTACAGCTTGAGCTTCCCTTACCCACAATGCTTGGGATCTGAAGTATTTCAGATTTCAGGGTTTTGAAGACCATAGAGTATTTGCATAGATTTACCTCTGCTTGTTTTTAATTGGAAACATCACACTGTGACAGTTCTAGTTGACTTCCTCCCTCTGGGTTTCGGAAGCCCCTCCTTGTTGAGAGGTGGTAACTGGCAAGCTGGTGGTGTTTTAGGATGAATACTGGATACATATTGTTCCTTTCTCATGTTCGCCAATTTTATAATGATTGCTTTTCCTCAGCTTTAGTGTAAAGGATCTTAGGAAACAATAAGGAAAATCAATAATTTAAAACCATATGCACCAGTGGTACCTCCATCATAGACCACAACCTTGCTTGAGGCCCGGATGGGAGCAGAGATAGCTGTTGTAAAACGTGACCCTGATCAACCTTCTGGTTTGTTTCTCTTAAGGTGACAGACGGAAAACTCTCTACTACTCACGACAAGAAGTGCAATATGTTTGTTTCATTCACTCACTGTGCCTTTTAGGAAGATTACTGATCTATACACAAGGGAGAAAACTGTTTCCTATAAAGTTGAAGAATAGAAAAGGTGAGTGCAAGTAGCAAAATGAGTGTGGTAAAATGTGGTAAGAATTGTGTGTTGTGGATTTTTCACACTTGGAGATGGGGCACGGTCTCTTCTAAGGTGTGTGGCTATGTACATTTTAGCTTTGCATACCTGAAAGGATTTTCTCTTTGTTTTCAGTCTGTACCTCTTTCTACATGTATAGGTGTTTCTGTTCTCTTAGCACTTAATGCTTTTTTTATTTCTTTCTGCCTTTCAAAATGCTAGACATCTTCGATGATCAGTTCTGGATATAAAACGAGATAGCATTTAAAATGTGGCTGTCCTGTAAATTATTTGTGCTCTTTTAGGCAAATCACTCACCTTGTTTTCATTTTTAATCTGTAACAGGGAACAAAAATATCAGTGATCCTGGACATGGAGGATTTTTGTGATCATAGAGAATACCGTTGTTCAGCAGCACAGCTGTGTCATTGATATATTACCATTTTATTTTTACCCTAAGTCTCACCTACTTTTTTCCAAACTTTAACCCTATGATGTTAGTTAATCATATTTATTTCCCTTGGCTCTTTGCATCTATACTAGGAATGTAGTGTGGAGTAAGGGTGGGCAGTTTTTTCTGTAAAGTGCCAGATGGTAGCTATTTTGGGTGTGGCGACCCTGTCCTGTCTCTCTTGTCTGTTCCGTGCTGTCCTAGGAAGCCCTGCTCCTTGGGGCGGCCCGGGGCTGCCGTCGGGGAACCTGGAGTCCTGTTCCTCCCGGGGCTGATGAGGGCGCTGAGCTGCTTGGCGAGCAGCTTGGCTCGTGCTGGGCACCTGCTCTCCGTGAGGAGATTGGGATGTCAGCGTGCGCTGGAACGTGCTTCATGCCTCGCTCTCAGTGTAACTCTTGGCTCTGGGCCTCTCACAAACGCCCCAACAGCTGGCATTGCACGCACGTTGCCACGAGCTGTTGCCAGGAGGACTGAATGTGTTCCGGTGCCTCTGCTGGAGAGGCCCTTAGACACCTGTGCCTGTTTTGCTCTGGGTTTGTACCTTTTCCCTTGGAGTTTGCTTTGTATCCTTTGTTGTGCTAACACTTTGTATGACTGCGTCATGGATCCTGTGAGTCTTCCCAGTAAACTGCTGAATCTGAGCATGGTTTCGAGGACCCCTGACGCATTCAAAAAGGTAAAATTCATTCTTAGCTTTTGACCCTCACAAAATAAGATCGTCAAGGCTGTAGTTTGCTGACCTTGTTGAACATGCAGTTTTATTTATTTATTTTTTAAACTAAGAGAAGACAGTTTATTTAAAGATGGCAAAAAGGGAGAAAAGAGAGATGATAGATAGCTATTCAAAGAGTAGGGAGCATTCGAAAGCGAAATACTCGTGGGCCATTCTCTGTAGTCCTTTTTTATTGGGGTTTTCCTTGTGTTGTCCCTTGGAATCTGATTGGCTCTTAGGCTTCTCTGTCACCTTTGTCTTGGATTTCTCTTGGCCATGTTGTGACCTTTCTTTGTCTTTTGGTAGAGAGTAATATTATGGGTGGGGACCTTAGGGCCAAGTTATATAGCTGTAAGGATCAAATAAAGGGAGAATTTTTTATTTTTCTGTTGATCACACTGCCTGGGACCTTCCCCAACTAGTTCCTTTGCCTTTGTCTCTCTAACTGTTGGAATCTGGCTGCCTTTATGTTTCTAACTATTGGACTGCAGCTGTCTTGGCCTTTCAGAATCTGGCTGCAGAAGTCAAAATTGTCTGTTAACTTTTAATGATGTCTAGGGCTGGGATTTAGCTCAGTGGTTAGAGCACTTGCTAGCAAGCACAAGACTCTGACTTTGCTCCCTAGCACCAAAAAACAAAACAAAACAAAAATAAATTTTAATAATGTCTAATGAGGGCTTTACCCTAACTTTTCCCTATCTAAGGGGACCCCCGGCCCTACATTCTCCCCTCTGAGACAACCATCCAACTGCTGTTGGGGAAATGGTCGGGTCGTAAACCGATCTGGCTTTTTTAAGCCGAATGGGGTTATAGTTGGGGAACAGTGAGTAGAAATCTTCAGCAGGGAGTTTTTGTCTAATGGGCTTGGTAGAAATCTGGCAGCTTTCCAGTGGGTTTCATCTGTATGACCACTTTGGGTTTGGCAGCCTCTAGGCAAAGGGAAGGAAATAGGAGCTTTTCCAAAAGGTTAAAGACACGTATAACTAAAGCATGAGCAACAGGATGGAAAGGTAGACGGGTGGAGGAGCCATGTTAGATGTTGTTTTTAATGGGTTGGAATAATAGTTGTAACCGTCTGGCCCTAGGATTTCCAGCAGGGGCCGATGATCACAGATTATTACTCATAGCTCTGAACATGCATTTTTTTTTTTTTTTTTTTTTTTTGGTGCTGAGGATTGAACTCAGGGCCTTGCACTTGCTAAGCAAGCACTCTAACCACTGAGCTAAATCCCCAGCTCCTGAACATGCAGTTTTAATACTTATTTGTCTGATTGCTTTATTTGTCTCTTCTTCATTTCCTGGTCAGTTAGGAGCTCCCTGAGAGAAGACGCTGCCTTCTCCACTTCTCTCACAATTCTGCTGGTAGCGTCATATCATTTTAGGCATCCTGGGCACTTACTAGAGTCTACTTTCAACTAAAGAGAAGTCATTTTACAGGGCACTGCTGAACTTTAGAGAAATAGAGGAAATAATGTACGCTTATGGTGTGAAACACGAAGTTTGCACGTCTGCCATCAACAATTTATTTAGCATTTCATATAGACTTCCAGTGTCTGTATTTTAGCCTACCAAATAGCATATGGCATCTAAGGAGAGAGTTTCTGCTGTCCTGAGGTAGCCTAGGTCAGCGGTCACTGGAGCTGTGTCACCTGCCCGGTCTCCAGCCCCTTTCAGGGTGAGCTGGCATAGCAAGGACCTGCACTATGGCCCACGGGCCACATCCTGCCTGCCCTCTGGTTTGTTGTGAGTTAAGAACGATTTGTATGTTTTTGTGTTGTAGTAGAAAATTAGACTACTTTGTGACTTCTGAAAAGTATATAAAATTAAACCTCAGTGCACACAAAGCTTTATTAGTGAACAGCCACACACCTGCGTTTGCTCGTTGTGCTTCTGCAGCAGATTGAGTCCCTGTGACAGATGGTTTGCCCGCCACACGAAGGGTGTTTACCGTCTCACGCAGCACAGGAGAAATTTGCTGCCCCCTCTCCGTGGTGCTGTGTAAGTCAGTCAGCTGGACTAACGCGTCAAGCTGAGGTTTACTGCTCCTAATCAAGTCATGCAAAACGGCCCCGTTGGTTTCGGACATCTTTCCACTGTGGGTCTGTACCAGGTGATCGGCTCAAGACGGACGCTCCTCTCGCCTTCTCAGGGTGCTGTTACGTCGCCTGCCGCCCGCCCCTCCCCTCGCTGTGTTCCGTTTGCTGTGCTTTTCTGGCTGGGTGAGAGCTCTCCTCAGCATGACTGAGTTTTCGTAGAGACTGCGATGCAGTCATCCAGCTGAGTGGAACACATTTCAGTTTTCTAAGTTGTGAGTGAATGCTAGGAACTAATTTTCTCTCTTTCTCTTTGCAAAGACTCAGTATCCCTCACGGGTCTGCTGGTTCTGTTTATTCAGCTCATCTATTACTCACCAAGTTGTCCAAATACAGCACCAGACCTATATTCAGGTAATCCTGCTTCTATTTTAAATGGAGAAATTAAAAACATCTAAAATATTTAAAGATCCATTTGTCTAGATGTTTCGAATGCTTGACCTAGTTTGGTAAATAGTTTTGTTAAAATACAGTATTGCTCATAGGAAATTACACTGGTCCTGAAGTAAGCCGTGAAATTTGATTTTGTTCATTGATGTTTTAAGATGTCTGTAATCCACTAACCTTTTTATTTAGAATCAGTTTCGCTGAGACTATTAATGTTGTTTTTATTAAAGATCAAGATGTTCTCAAGAAGTGATCTTGGGGCAAGTCTGGTTGTTGGATACTAATGTATTCTGGTTTTGACTTTTTCTGTCCTTTATACTTTCCTTGGATGTTTTGACCTGATTGCCTGTTTTGGCTCATGTCCAAGACTTCAATCTTCTTACTCTCATTGAAGAGAGAAGAAAAAAATTTCATTTTTTCTATAAAGTGCTTTTTAATTTTGTGCTTGTTGAGTAGCACGTAAGACGTATTAGTAAAATATTAACATTTAAAAGTTATACTTTTTTCTTTGAACGTCAATATGTTTCTAAAGTAAAATACTTAATATCAAAATATCGCAGCTTGTCACCTAGAATTGGGAAGAATGCTGGAAATGTTGGCACACATTCTGAGGGGAGCTCAAGTAAATCAAAGCGCAAAGTGGTTTGGGCTTGTCTTAATGCTGTCAAGTACATGTCCACTAGTAGCCCTTTTAACAGTGATTTTTTTTTTCTGTCGTTAGTGTTTTACAGGTATGGAATACTAGCTTAAGGTCCCTGCTACCTGCTTCTAAACCATCCTTTATGAAAATATGATCCTTTCTTTGTTATAATTAATTGTTCATATTTTCCTCTGCTGCTGGGGGACCATTAGTGTCTCACTGCTCTGCCTGCGCTGCCTAGTCGGCATCTGCACATAGTAGGGCTGTGGTAGGAGATGACTGGAGGAAGGAATGAGTAGCTAAGTGATCAACAGTGATACCTCACCTTACAAAGAAGGTTTCTCATCAAAAGGTGGTTGAAGAATCATCGGCCTTTTCCTTTTCGGTTGCCTTTTGTCTGTGTTGACCTCCAGGTCAGCATGTGCAGAGAGTATAGACTATTACGACGTAAATGAGGACCTTTCTTAGTTCTAGCATTGTATCTAGCTAGTCCAATTGCACTTTAAATACCCGTGAGGATATTAGATCCAGATATCTGGAAATATGTTAATTTATGAAATCAAAAATCATATTTATTTCAGTGATCGTTCCAACCACTCAACATTTATATGTATTTTGTTTTCCCATTCATCTTTTATAAGAAAATCTTATAAAAGACCCTTGCTTTCATTCTTTTTTGTGGTAATACAAGAAGTATATTAGCTTTATGAAATTTTGTGAAAGTTTCTGTTTTCCTCTATCCTCTTTTTTTGGCTAATGTTCTGTTCTTAAAGATACATTTAGGTTTCTACTGGGCTCCATAGCTGAATACGTTATTATGTAGAAGGAGAACAAAAGTGAACAGGCAGAAATTCTTCCCAGGAGGGTTTGCTTTAAGCTCCGTGTGCATTCTTAAGCCATATTCTAAAACCAGACTGTGAATGTCCTCATGTTCTTGGCACTTAGCATTCACATTTTTGTCCCTTTCTTACTTTTTATTAACCAGAAGGTGTATTAAGCAGATTGTTAGTTTCTGGTTATACTGGGGTAGTGCATCATCCTTTGGACACTGAGTTGTGTGACTTTTGCACTATTGAATAACCTTTGATATTGAGCTAGCACATAATTAGAAGTAGTAATAAACATCTAGTGTTTTAAGTCTTGACTTTTCACGATACTTTCTGCCTCTCAGAAGACTACTCCCCTGCAAGCATGGTAACGGATATCCTGCGGGTTCTCTGTGATCAGAAAGAGTGTGCTGTGGAGTGCTTGTACAACAGCACCGTGATCAGCACTCTTCTGCAGCCGGTCCACAACTTAGTGAAAGGCACCGAGGTAGGTGTCTTTCACTACAGGGGACTGGGGACTGGGGACCATCCAGTGGAACTTATTTTTGATCTGTTTGAAGTATGTTGCTACACTATCTTTCTAAACATGAAAGCGCTTTGTGTTGATACTGATTTTTATTTGTTAAATCATAGTTTATGCAGATGGTCGATTTGTCAATTATGACAAGGAGGGGTGTGTATGTACAACATCTTAATTTTTTCCACTCAGGCTTAGATGTGCTGATGCGAAGCACTGAGCACGTTATTCCATTAAGAAGCCACTGGGGGTTGGGGATTAAGCTCAGTGGTAGAGCTCATACCAGCAAGCTCAAGGGCCCTGACTGCGATCCCCAGCACCCCCAGAAGCTATTTGTCTTGCAAATGCAATAAGTTCTGTGAATTCCTTTTTATTTGTTTTCATGGCTGTTTTATAGCTTTTGGAAATACAGTTATTCTCCCCAACAGCCAAATGTGTTTTATAGTAAGAATTAGTGCTACCACAGAAGGGGAACTTGTGTGCGTCCCCGTTCTGAACATGGTTGTCTCTTCTCAGACCTCTGCATGCCCCCGTGTCGCAGCGTGGTGTCACCCCCGTGGGGCAGGAAGGGGACTCTGGCCGGGGCGGATGCGGCACCCTTGCTGCTCCTGCTGTCTGTTCAGTGTGCGCCTCTGGCCGGCGATGCTCATGTGTATAGGCAGTCTAAGGTTTCTTCCTCTTCCTGCTTGCTCTGCAGTGTTTTTGCGGGTTTCACCTCCTTCTGGCGCCCACACTGCAGCGGGCCTTCTGCTTTCCTGCTTGTTGCTTGCTCGATAAATTTCAAGTTGACGTTTACCAGGTTCTCTGTGGTTTTTCTTTGTTTGTTTTAGGTGCTGAGGATCAAACTCAGGGCCTTGTGCTTGCTAGGCAAGCGCTTTACCACTTGAGCTAAATCCCCAGCCTGGTTCTCTGTGTTTTTGTCCTGTTTTGCTTACCATCCATCCCAGTTATAACAGGACACGTGTGTTTTTTAAACAAGGTCGTTGTGCCTCTCTGGGTTTGCACACTTTCCTTTTATCCCAGAGCGTCCTGAACTTAGTACACATAAAGAGCTTTTCTCTTTAGACTGGAACTTTCCCCCAGTTCCCCGGCACAGCGAGGCATTTCTTTCCCCTGAATCCTGTGTGAGAGACTTCTGTAATTGTATCTACATGCAAATTTATTCCTGTTGGTTAAGACTGGTCCTGTGGCACGTAGTAGACATGAAGACACAGTGTCGGCCACGGAGCGCACTGTTCTGTGCCGGGCCCTGCGCGTAGAGGACCGAGTGAGAGATGCAGCACAGCCAGGCCTGTAAACAAAAATGATTTAAAATGAGGAACAGAAACTTTCAAAATATTTTGTGTGTGTGTGTGTATGAGAGAATGTGTGCATATTCTCAGGTATGGGTATACACACACTCCATGAGAGAAGGGAAAAGGGTCTAGGTAGAAAAGTTATTTTAAGAAAGACCCTCAGAGCATGAAAAACAATAGATTGGCTAATGTAATTGGGTGGAAATTCATATACATATATGTTAGGTGAATATATCTGATTTGTTTGTTAAGCTAACTAAGCAAACATTAAATTGTATTAGTTGCACCATATACATTCTTAATTTATTTCAGGGAATGTGTGGATTGGCATCTCTAAGAGACGAGGAAATAGGCAGGGCCCAGAAAGAGCAGGAATTATTGTTGATGGGCTCCAGCATTAGTGGAGTTTTTCAGGTTTCAACATTTGTTTTGTGTTGTGTTGCTGTATGTTGGCAAAGGTGTGCTGGTTCTTCCGTTGAGAGCCAAAAGTGAGGACTCTAGTTGATGCAGCTCTGGCTTTGGCCAGCTCCAGGAACGTGCATGCTCTGGGCCCACGCAAGTGTGCGAGGGGCTCGTGCCCCATGGGCAGGATGGTGGTGTGTTAGAGACCTTGAATGTTGGGATTATATTGGATCGACAAGAACCCAGAGAAATTGTTGTTGTGGAGGTGGTAGCTTTATTACACTACACACCACCCTACATGTGACACAAAATTATATGACTTGTCTTATTACCTTTTTCCTGCACAGGCTGCTTTAGACTGCTCAGAAACAGCTTTAATCCACGCAGCTGATATCCTGGCAAGAATTGCTTCTGCAGAAGAAGGACTTGCTCTACTTATTTGTGAAGAAAACACAAACTCTTCTAGTGAAGAAAGGTACACGCCTTAAATCTGCACAGGTGTTTCAGTGTGGTTAGGTTTCTAGGCCAGCCACTCATACTATGGGAAGGACGTTCTTTACTGTGATCTCATTTCAAAGCAAGAATAGGAGCGTTCACTCTGATGGGACAGTTCCCCTTTAGCATTATGTACTCTGTGACTTTCTCTCGCAGGCTTCCTCAGTCTTGCAGGTTGGTCGGATCAAAGCCAGCAGAGGTGCACAAGGAGAGGCGGTTTTCCCCTCTTCCTTCTCTGGTCTCCTGGTTCTAGCTTTTTGCTTGACCCACGGTGACCTTTTGCTGTTCCAACATCTACCCTTCCCCTGTGCTTAGAATCCTGTGATGCATCGGAAAAACACACATGCTTATCTCCTTTTTGCAAAAAATGGCGCCATATTATATATATTACCCTGAAATTTGATTGTTTTGTGTGTTACTCTGGGTATTTTCCTAGGTGAGTACAGAAAGTGACATTTTTAATAGCTGCATTGTACTTTTTTGTTTGGCTTTACCGTAATCTATTCAGACATTTCCCTTGTTAGTAAATGTCAGGCTCTGTCTAGGATTTTGCCTCCGTAAATAACATTGTAATATATGCTCTTTTTCTTCTTCAGCATGTTGTTGTGATGGATTGCATTGATTGATATTTGCATCTTATCTGGAACACATATTACTTAGTTGTAGTGAATAATTCCTCTTATGTACGTTGGCTTTGGGGATTTTTGGCCATGCTCCTGACAGATATCAGTCTCTAATTTTTGTTCTATTTTGGCGGGCTGTGGTGTTCCTGAGCGCTAGTCTGCTAAGAGAGGAGTCATTCTTTCTGCTTCTGTCTGGAGAAGAGACGGTTGAGCATTGGCACAATGTCTTCCTTAAAAATGTCTTCCTACTTGATAAAATTCACCAGTAAGCCGTTTTAGGCTTGGTGTTTTCTATTGATTAGTATTTAATTTCTTTGGTAAGTAGAGACCTATTCAGATTGTTTGCTCTTTTGTGAGCGTTGGCAGATTGTGTCATTGAAGGAATTGGTTCGCTTATTTGTGTTATCAAATTTGTGTGCATAGAGTTTTTGTAATATTCCCTTACTATTCCCTTACTATTTTTAAGGCCTGTGGAGTCAGGAGCGATGGCCTCTTTCATTTCCGGTATTAGTATTTCGTGTCTTTTTTTTTTTTTTTTTTTTTTTTTTTTTTTTTTTTTTTCTTTCTTCTTTTTTTTTTTTTTTTTTTTTTTTTTTTTTTTTTTTTTTTTTTTTTTTTTTTTTTTTTGTGGTGCCGGGGATCGAACTCAGGCCCTTGTGCTTGCAAGGCAAGCACTCTAATCACTGAGCTAAATCCCCAGCCCCTGCCTTGCTCTTTTTGTTTAGGATTGTTTTAGCTTTTCTGAGTCTTTTGTGTTTCCATATGAATTTTAGGGTGGTTTTGCAAGTTCTGTGAAGAATATCATTGGAATTTTAATGGAAATTTTGTTGCATCTATAGATAACATTTGGTAGCATGGGGATTGTAACAGTATTAGTTCTACTAACTCATGAACATGGGAGATCTTTTCATCTTCTAGTGTTTTCAATTTCCTTCTTCAGTTTTCCGTAATTTTCATTGTATAGATCTTTCTTGCCCTTAGATTGATTTCTAGTTTGTGAATGGAATTTTCTTAATTTCTTTCTCAGCTAGTTCATTATTGGTATGTAAAAAAGATATTGATTTTTCAATATTGATTTTATAGCCTGCCGTTTTGCTTAATTTGTTTATCAACTCTAAATGTCTTTTGGTGGAGCCTTTTGCATCTTCTAGGTATAGGGTCATGTTGTCTGCAAAGAAGGGTAATTTGACTTCTTCCTTTTTAACTGTGGTACTTTGTTTTATGAACTTAATTTGGTTTATAAATTTTTTTTTTTTTTTTTTTTTTTTGGTGTTGGGGATCGAACCCAGGGCCTTGTGCTTGCAAGGCAAGCACTCTAACCACTGAGCTAAATCCCCAGCCCCTTTGGTTTATAATTTTTTGGAAGATGGATGCATTTGTGTTCGTGTGGGGAAGATGTCCATGGTTGTGTTTGTCATATTATTGTGGGGTTCGTGAATGGAAACAAAATTTTGCCAAATGCTTTTATTTGCAAACAGAAGCGTTCATGAACCAATTCATTACTGTATTTGTATCCTTTTTCTTTTTCTTGCCTAATTGCTCCAGCTAAAATTTCATGGAATATAATGAGTAAGAGTGCTAAGATTGGTTATCCTTGCCTTGCTCCAGAAGACTAATACTTAGAATATGTAAAGAATGCAAAAAAAATTAGACCTCCCTCAATAAAAGACTGAGTCAAAAATGGGCAACTGAAATGAATAGAAACTTCACAGAAAAGGAAGTACAAATGGTCAGTAAATAAGTGAAAAAAAATTCAGCATCTCTGGCCATTATCAAAATGGGAATTAAAACAACACTGAGATTCTCTCTCACTCTAGAAAGCCTAGCCATCATCAGGACATCAGACAAAAAGTACTGCTGGTGCGGCTGTGGGGAAAAAGAGCCCTTCTTCATTGCCGGTGGAAATGTACACTACTACAGCCCTCTTGGAAATTAGTATGGAGATTCTTCAGAAAGCTAACACTAGAAATTCTATTTGACCCAGCTATTCTCTTTCTAGGTATTTATTGAAAGAGTTGAAGACATCATATTGTACTGATGCCTGCACACCCATGTTTATGAGCAGCACGGTGGGATCGAGGGTGGTATGTGGCCCGCGCACGCCTTGGTGCGCCCGCGGCGGGTCTTCCCCGCGTGCTGCTGAAGCTGCACCCGCGCGGCGCAGGCAGCGGTGCTTTACAAAGTCAGGGTTAGGGTTAGATGACACGGAGTGACCTCCGTGTCATCTTTTAGTCCTGCAGGGGCTCATACACTTGCCCAGTTTACCAGGAGACTTCTGGATGAGGAGATTTCCGCCTTCTCCGGCTCGGCCTTGCTACCCGTGGTGCAAGGTGCTTTCCTGTCCGTGTGCTGTCAGATATACGGCACCTGCGAGGGGCTGCAGGAGCTGCTGCCCTACAGTCTACACGAGGCTGTGGCGCGGGCCTGGAGGAAGGTGAGTGCGTGCTCCTCGCTCTTCCCGCAGGCCTTCGTAGAGCACCCCGGCTGCAGCGGCGTGCGGGGGTCCGCGTGAGGTCAGCGGCGCAGAGCTCAGGGGCTAAGCTCCTCAGCAGCTCCTCGCTGGGGGTGGCCGGTTCTGAGCTGCAGGGCGCACAGAGGCTTGCGGGGCAGGCTTTCGGGAGATTCTCTGGGCAGAAACACGCGGTCCTCTTCGAAATCGCTTCTGAGCAAGTTTTGAGAAAGCTGGCTATGGATGCTGGAGATGTCATGTGGTAATAGTGGTGTGTGGTCCCTACCAGTGGCTTAGTGAGTCTCCTGGCCTTGCTTTCCGTGGCTCATCTGTCAAATACTTTGTGATGGGATGCTTGGCCGAGTGATTTGTTTTGAAGTAACAATTTTAATTTTAAATATTTTAAGTATCAAAAAATAGAAATGCAGCAATAAAAGGTCTAATGATTAGTTCAGTCAGTAAGAAAAGTAATGTAAAGTTTCAACTATCACTTATTTTCTAGACAAATTTGCCGTCAGAAAGAATCCCTACTCCACCATCGGGGTCTCATTCTGTGGCTTCAGTTAGCCAGGGATCCCAGAACGTGTAAGTATCATCCTTGAAGCCTCGTGCTTGTTATGTTTGCTGAAGTAACTTTAAAATCAATCAAAACATTTTACAGGAAAGCAAATCTATATGCACAGTCTCTAGGGAAACAACCGTTCAGAGGAACTTCAGAGATGACGTGACCCTTGTAGCCTTTAAACAATCCAGCAGTATTTATTGTCCTTGCTCTGTCCTGTCCTTACACTTTGGGTCAGGCACCTTGGCGTGGTGTTCCCGGGACATTTGTTGAACCACCACACACTAAAGTTGGAAAGGACGCTAGAGCCTTTTCATTTATGCGCACGTTTCCCACTTGCTCTTTCAGTTATTTGAGCAAGTATTCTGCTAAGTATTGAGGAGAGATAGAGATATACACACATACACACACACACACGCACATATAAATATACCCGAGGGAGTGTATTTTGTGGGGTAGAATATAAATAAGTAAACACAGCATGACAATGTAGTCTGCTAAATTTACAGTAGAGGTCATGAAGGTCCATTGGGTGCCAGCGCTCGGAGGAAACACTTCGCAGAATCATTGCAGGGCTGAGTTATACTGGGTACATGGATATCAGCTGTGTAGAAAAAGAGAGGGTGCTAGTCCAGATGTGAGAAATAGTGCGTCCATAGGCTGGGCCGATAGGGAACACGATGAGTGTGTTTAACACTCTACTCTCAGTGATATTTAGTGATATTTTTAGATTCTTATGTTCCCGTGTGAAGGAACTAATACATTATATCCCACTAGCTCGCTTATTCACGTTTCCTGAACCAAGTACTAGAGATAAAGAAGTCAGGGAAATGAGAACACTGATTAGCGCTGGCCTCCTATACTGATCTCAAGAATTGGACGAGTCTGGTTTGGTAGCATTTGGCCGTACACAGTGGTAGTTTCCTGCAGAGGCAGGGCTGATACTGTCGAACTTGACAACACAGTAGAGCAGAGCAGGACGTGTGCTTCCCACGGGCAGCAGGGCCCCTGCCAGGAAGTGTGCTGGGGACAGGCATTGCTAGCCCAGCATGCCCAGGCCACCCTGGACCCCAAGTTCTTTCTGCTGTGGGAGAGAGGTGCAGGTGATCAGGAGAGGCACTCCGTGGGGAAACGCCCATTTGCAGGTGGGCGATGTATAGTCACAGTGTCATGGTAGGGGATTGGTGTCCTCACAATCTGGACAGAGTGTAGACGAGCCCCCACGTTCTCTGCATGGCTGGCTCAGTTCCTGTCAGTGACTGCAGCTCCGTGAGACCTCCCTCCCGCCCCAGGTGACCGTGGAGAGCGCTATAATCACAGAGGAGAGCAAAGCTGCCCTGTGTGCCCCGGCCGATCATCATGGGGCCCTCGGGCGACCGGGTGTGCAAGTAGCAGAGAGGCTTTTTGACCTGCACAACTCGGCCTGGGCGGCAAAGAAGTTAAACACCAGTTTCCACAGGAGCACTTCAGTTCTGCAGGCTAACTGAGCAGTGTGAGCTTTGCTGTTGATGCTCCCCAGAGGAACAGGGCAGTGGAGGTCCACCACTTGGATCTCCCTCCTGTGTTGAAAAGTTTAGTGCTTTCCGAAAGCTTAAAGGAGAATGAAAAAGATAGTAGTAGAGAAGATCCACTGTGTCAGGGCTTCACTCATGTCCCAGAATTATGCATCTTCTTTCATATAGTGATACAACTTGCCAGTTTTTTGACTGTGTTTTGTGTGGGAGGGAACATGTAGAATTTTTAAAAAATAATTTTGGTTTCTTTAATGGCTGATGTCTTAGATTTCTGTTTGCATTTAAGTGACTTTTGATTATATTATCTAAAGTTAATATTACTTTTTAAATCTGTTTATTTGCACTTTTTGATGTAAATCTGTTTGAATAGTTTCTGTATGATTTAAAAACCCCTGTTCTGCAGCTTTAATCATCTCTCCTTTTTGACTCGTAGTATTTTTTGGCCTTTCCTCTCTCCCTGGCCAGTTTGTTGCCTTGGCTGGTATTATCAGACTAGATTTGGTCCTGTTAATGTTCTCTTTTACTTCCTCCCTTTCTCCTCCTCCTTTCCCTCTCTCATCTCTATAGTGGGAGAAAGTAAGTGAAAAGGGATTGTGAATGGGGAGAAAGAGTCCACGTCACCCACACTGAAACTTTCATTATGCAGTTGAAAATGTTTTGGACATTTCTTTTTTTTTTTTTTTTTTGACATTTCTATTTTTACTTTTCAGTCCATGAAATATTTGTAATGTATTTTTTTAGTTTCCAAACAGAGTTGTTTGCCTATGTTTATTTTTACCTTTGTTGAGTTTATTTTATGACTTAGTAGTACAGGGTTGGTTGAAAAAAAATCTGTTAATTTAAAAACATTAGTCACTGGAAGCCGATACTTTATATATGTGTGCTTATATATGTGCATAAATATTTTTATATAGTATTTCAATGTTACTACTTTGCTTTAAATTTTATATTCTATGATAAATATTGCTAAATCCATTTTGCTTTGCTTCATATTTGCATAAGGTATTGGGAAGTTGCAGATAACTCAGGTTTTATTTGCGAGCATCACAAGAATTGCCAAGGAAGGATGTCTTGGCCGTGGTTTGTTGGTGTTGCTTGGGACTCGGTGTCCTTCTTTCTTGTTCTCTGTCGTCGTTCACGTGTGCTTTCTGCCTTCAAGGCTGCACAGTGCCCAGGGAGCCTCTAGGTTCACAGCTTCTCTGCAGAAGGTGGCAGAGCCCAGTGTTCACCATGGTTTTATTTAGGAAGAGAATCTCTTCTCATTAGATATTGGCGAAGACCTCTGTGGAATCGCCCCATGGTCACCTCTGGTGGGGGGGCAGTTAGTGAAAGAGGGATTGTAGCTGTGGAGTTGGGTCAGTTTTATTCATTCGTTACACACAGTTTTTGTTTTTCCTGCCTCTGCGTTCCTTTCCCGTCCTCCATCCAAGTACAGCAGTTCCTCCACACGCCCCGTGAGCGGGTTCCGGGAGGTGCGACGAGTACCTAAAATAGCGAGTACCAAGCACACTGCCTTGTCTGGAAAGGGCAGCGAGCTGCACAGCCATCCACACGGACAAGTCCTAGATGTCATTGCAAGTTCTAAACAGGTGATGAGTGCTGGGACAAAATTCTCAAGCCGAAATGTGTCTAGCACCAAATTTGATGAGTTTCAAAGCAGGCAAGTACCAAGGTATGACTGTAGTAGATTTTGTATTTTGATCTTATCTTTAAATTCTGTTTCTCACTAGATAAGCTTAAGTATTTTACATTTTTTGCAATACTGATATATTTGGGGTTTACGTTGCCTCTTATTTTGTATTTTCTGTTAATGTTCTTTTTTTTCCTCCTTTACTGCCTTATTTTAGATTGATAAAAATTTTTATTCCTATTTTTCCCTGTTTTGAATTTTTAAATTGTGTACTTATTTTTAAAAGCAGATAATCCTTAAGATGTTAGTATGTATATTTAACTACATATTTTAAAGAAGACAGTATAAAGTAATTAGGTATTTGTATCATGCTTGATATGCTTCATGGGTTTTAGTGAGCTTCTGTAGTCAATTACATATTGTAATTCCCCATCTTGTTGAGGTTATCTGGAAGTTTGTTTTTATATTTTAAATCATTTAATTTATTTCTGTACACTGTTAAATTTATTGACCATATTTTTACTACTTTTTTATTAATGTTTGTTGAAACTTGTGGCCCATCCTTTCCAGTGAGCTTACTTTTTCCCATTAGCTTTTTAATCTTTTAATTGTTCTGTTATTAAGATTTGAGAATGGTAAAACTATCTTTATGTTTAAAAATGTCTGTTTTTCTTCCAGTCCACATACTTTTCCCTCTCCCAACACACACAATCTCTCTCAGGAGTGATAGTTATCTGGGTCTAAATGTTTTAGTAGACAATTGTTTTTCGTCAGTCTTCGAAACTATTACTCCATTGTCTTCTGGAAGAGGTAGCTGATAAATCTATTGTCAGTATAACCACTTGTCCTTGTATGTATTCATTTTTTTGTGTGGTGCTGAAGATCAAACCCAGAGCCTTACATACTTTTGTTTTTATTTTGATGTTTGCTGTAGCTTTCTGAATTTATCCTAATGGTGCTTTGAATAATATCTTAATGGTTTCATTTCTCAATTCCTAGAAAATTGTTTTTAACATTTTAATTGACAAGTAATGATACATATTTATTGGGTACAATACTTTTCAAATATGCTTTCTATCCAGTTTTTTTCTATGGAAGGCTAAATTCTTGGCCTTCCTTTTATATTTGTGTTCCGAGAAAAAAATGATGTACTTCCCCCCAAAGTAAAATAAAAAAAGATGCATGGAAATAACATGGTTTAGAGAGTCAAAAAATATGTTTTATAATAAAAGAAAGTACAGACACAATGGAAAATTGGGTGTTGGAGAATCCAGGCAAACAGGATAATGCTAGCAAGGCAGAATCTAACTAAAACTTGCAGGAGAGAATCTAAGTGTCGTAAAACACTGATATATGCAGTTAATACTTGTTTCCCTCAGTGAAGGAAAATTGTTAGAACAGAAGATGTAAGAAGAAAAGAATTCACCATTAAAGAAACCAATCTTTTAATCTTATTTTAAAATATCTTTTGAATAGTGTACAATGTGTCATCTACAAATTTAATTATTGGTAGTATAAAGCTGAAACAGTTCTCATTCAGTTTTGAACATAGTAAGTAAGTTCTACCTTTCTTTTACCTGTTTCAGTATGGCTTGGGAAGAAAATTTGTTAGATGACTTACTAAATTTTGCGGCCACCCCCAGAGGATTACTACTTCTTCAAAGAACAGGTGTAATGAGTGAATGTGTGACATTTATGTCCAACCAATATGCCAAAAATTTACAGGTATGAATTACCATCTGCTACTGGCAAAAGGAATTTTTCCTGTTGTAAAAGCAGTTAAGAACATCGTTCTATTTTGTGTGCATGAGAAAGTTATTAAGCCTCAGTTAAAAAGCCACATAACATTGCGATACTTGAGGTTTTTTTTTTTTAGAGAAAAACATTAGAGACTTGATATTGTTGTCTGTAGCTGTGTTTACACAGTTTATCATCCAGATGTTTTATAAATGTGATATCAAACATCTGGGTATACTTAAACTTAGTGGAACTTCTGGAGAAAAAAACTTACTGAGTCTGAATGTATGTATCAATGAAGGTTTAAGCTTCATTGTTTTACGAGAAGTGAAATTATGTGTAGAGAAACTATATTTTACTGTTAAATAAAATTTATAACAAAATTTGGCCTTTAATCAGATAGAGCCATTAAATTGTATTCAGTCTTTTTTGTCAAAGTAAGTATCTCTAGACTTCTGGATTTTTTAGAGTCTTAGGTATTTTTGTTTGTTTGTTTTTTAGAGTAATTTTCCCATATTAACATAAATATTACCTGAAAACTTATAGATGTATCTAATTAAAAGAATTTTCAAATGTAAAAATAAGAAGGGGGAGTTAGTCCATATGGTACCTTAAATTTATTTCAAATGACATAGCGGGAAGGGAGGGAAAGGAAAGGGGATTAAAAAAGGGGTATGGTTTTAAAAAGTTTTGTTTTTTTCATCAGTTCTTGGTCTTCTGGTCAAGGCTAAGGGTAGCATTTCCTCCTGTCTGTTTAGGAGTGTGTTTCATCTTGCCTTGTCTCTGGCAGCTCTGCGTTTGATGTTAGGTTGCCTGTTGGGAAGTGCTGTTTTCCTTCTTCTTATTCTCTTTAATTCTCATTTCCTACTTTTGCTTAAACTTATAAGAAAACAAATAATTCAGCCTTTTGTTGTTTCTGCCTGTGAGAAACAAACCATTCTTAAGTGAGGTCCCTCACCATCTTTTCATGAATAAAATGTCTCTTTTGGCACATGGACTTGTCGTACTAGGTCAGTGTGTACTGATATGTGCTTTAATTTTGTGCTATTGAAGTGGACCTGGAGTGTGAAGATTGGAGTTGTTTCTGTGCCTCGGTTTATGGCATGCTATGCGCGTCCATCTGTGCACAGCGCCTTTGTTTTGTTGGTTTTGCTCTAGTGCCGTTCCTGAGTGCCAGCTCATTCCCCGGCACGCATGCGACTGCTCCGGGCTTCCTTCCGCGTGCAAGTGTTGGCCGTGTGCGGTGCCTTGGATGGGTGCTCTGTGCTGAGCATCTGTAGACTGTTTACGGGCTCTTTTGAGTTGACAGAAGGTTGTGTTTGGCTCTCGGCAGGGGAGTTTGAATTTGTCCTTGTATACTAGTTAAGGATTTAGGTATTTGTTTTTATAATTTTGAAAACACAGAAGCAATTCCAGATCTTTTTCTTTTCCATTCCAGTGCTTCAGACCATGCAGACAGAGTTTTTCCTGTAGAGGTGAGGCACGGGGATGAGATGCTGTTTTTTATCTTCGTACATTTGCGAACACGCTAGTCTGGTTTTGTATGATGTGGGTGGTTTTCATAGATGATGCTCTTCCCTGGGCTTCAGCACCTCCCAGCCTTACAGTTCAGTTCCATCTTCATTACCATCTTCCTGGTAATTACGATGCCTTTAACTGTGCTCTGCTCTAGTCAAGATATTTGCTTTATTTAGGCTCTCAGTTATTTTGCAAGAAAGCAAGTAGGCAAAGTCATTTCTTTAATCCTGTAGAAGAGACAGAGAAGACTCAAATGATGTGTCTTGCAGTAGCTGCAGTGAGGCTGGAACTCAGTTTCTTGTTGTCTCTGGCCGTGTCTCCCACTTGTCTAGCAAAGCGTGTGTCAGTTCTCTCACAGCCCCTCTGCTCCTTGCTCTCCTGGCCTGTGGATCCGGCCAGCCCTGGCTCCTGCCAGCAGCAGGAGGACCAGCAGGAAGACTGATGAGTGAGGTGCCCTTTTGGTTGTTGGGGAGGAAGGCAAGCTGGAAAAAGGCCGCCATCGATCTCGCTGCACTTCTGTGTTGTGTGGCTGCAGAACAGCGCGTTATAAAGGGAGGCAAATGGGAAGTATAACTAAGAAAAGTAGAAAAGGAGGGCAAACTTACAAAGACACAAGTGACAAAAATTGGAGAAATAAACCTAATTTCCCCTCAGGGTCTCAAGTTCCTCTTTAGTACTTTTTTGCCCTTAAAACTGAGTGTACAGTTTATATTTTTAAAAATTGAGATTAAAACAGATAGTTTTAATAAATTGTTTAAAAATACGAATTCTGAATGGTTAACTCTATCTGGAAGCCAGCCGTTGTATTAACCAGTACGGCAGTAGCCAAGTTGAAGAGGAGGGTCTAATGTCTGTGTCTCCTTCTGTATTGTGGTTCATGCTGAGAGACATATTTCAGTACTTCACTCTGGACATATATACTATATGCTCCATAAAATAGCAAGTTCTTTAAGATTTAAAAACAATGCTCACCTAAACTGATATTATTTTTTTTTAATTGGTATTATTAATGATTAGGATTCTATGTGTATGTACTTGCACACACACACATACACACACACACACACGGCATGCACACTGTTCCCTGCTTTAGGAACATGCTTTTTAAAAATAATGTCACTTGGAGAAGAAACCACTATTATTTTTTAAAGTTGTTTGATTAGTTGAAAATTCAATTAAGAAACTGGCATTCAAATGAGATTTATTAATGATGAAGTTGATTAATGAGGTACCATTACTAAAAAAGTAATAATAAGATAATAAAACTTAGAGTTGGAAGCAATCTTACTATTCATCTGGTCCAAGTCCATTATTTTATTTATGATGAGAGTTAGGCCAAGAGAGGTAAGTAACTTGTTCAAGGTCAGAGAGCTGGTACCTAAAATAAGATTGTCAAAAATATCACATTCGAATGTACTCATGGATTATTAGGGTCTTGGTTTGTTTTTGCTGTTGCTGTTATTATTTTAAAGAATGGCTGTTCTAATCTAAGAACAGCAGTAACTCTAAAAGGACATGCATGAAGCAGCATGCTGTTTTCTCTTCTCTTTATTGTTCCTCATCCATGTTAGGTCAGCAGGCAGAAGAAGATTGACTATGGAGTTTTACTTACACAGGTGGCATCCACAGCAGCAGGGGCAGTAGCACTGCAAGATTCAGGTAAGTGTTCTCTCTTACTTAAAATTAGTTACTTTAAAATAAGATGAGCAAGCATCTGAATTTACCTGGCATGACAAATTATCAGGTATTTAGTCTCACATTCTTTTACTCAGGTTAGACCTTGTACAAAAGAAAATTACAAGATTTGTTTTTGTCTTTATTTTTCCCTGTGAAATACATACACCCTGGCCACTCTGCCACAACGATGGCATGTGATGAGGCAAACTGAAATGTATGTGAAGCCTGCAGCATCTTCCCTCGTCTGTCTCCACAGAGTCACTTCTGTAGGGTGGCCTGATGGCTTTGTTCAGAGACTTAGGCACCCATGCATCAAACTCTTGACACATAGTTGCCACACGCACGACATTTCCTTCTCCCCTTTCTTTCCCTTCTCCTTTTCTTTTTAAATTTTTTTGTAATTAATTAATTTTATTGGAACATTTTATATATATATATATAAAATGATCACACTCATGATAGGGAATTTGTATCTGTACATAATATATCTTGATTCTTCTTTTTTCCCCTTCCACTCCCCTCCCTTCACCTCCTCTTTCACTCCTTATTTACACAAGTTTTATTCCATTTTTTCCTTCCTTTCTTTTACTGTTTTTCTCTTGCTTCCTTTCCCCTCCCCTCCCTAGTCCCTCTTCCCCTTTGAACATTTTCTTTTTAATTTTCAATATCTTTTATGCATTTTGGTCCTTATTTACACTTTCAGTTTCCTCACACCAGAGAAATAATGCAGCATTTACTCATGTATGTCCAATTTATTTCACTTAAGAGTATGGTCTCAAGGTGCATCCATTTACCTAGAAATGTCTCAAGTCTATCCTTCTTTATAGCTGAGTAGTTTTTTTTTTTTTTTTTTGGTGCTGGGAATCGAACTCAGGGCCTTGTGCTTGTGAGGCGAGCACTCTAACCACTGAGCTAAATCCCCAGCCCCTTTGTAGCTGAGTAGTACTCCATTGTATAAAAAACCCACATCTTTATTCATTCATCAGTTGATAGGCATTTGGGCTGTTTCCAAGAGTTAGCTATTGTGAACTGTGCTTCTGTAAACGTGAGTGTGCATGTATCGCTGTGGTATGATGCTTTTAATTCTTTCGGGAGGATACCGAGGAGGTGAATAGCTGGGTCAAATGGAACCTCTAATTTTAGTTTTTTCGAGGAATCTCCACACCGATTTCCACCACTTAATTTTCACACTAACTGTGGAGTGTGCAGTGAGTGTTTGTTCTCCAGTATCAGTCAGATTTAAAGATGCTCAAAGACTGGGGATTAATAATCCACGTTAAGGGTTCCTGAGCACTGGACAAGCTGTCATTCCTAAAAGAGATGCTACGATTACATTTTCATAACCAGTGACCTGAGTGATCATAACTGTTTCTCTCTTTAAGGAAAGATGTTTTCCTGTAATGTATCTTACATTTAATTTTTGGCTGAACTAATTTGAACTACTTATATAATAAAACATATTTTTTTGGCAGAACTTGCCCTAAACAGACTGAATCTTTTTTCTTCTACTCAGAATAACTTCCATGCAACAGAATTTTAATTGAAGCATTTCCAGACTAGATTTAACCTCAGACTTTACTCTTGGTTAAGTCATTCAGCTTCTAAGCCTCATACTATCAAAACTTTTTACAAAATGGTTAAATATGGATTTCCACAGGCCAAAAGGAGGAAGATCCTACGATGTCTTGAGTAACATTAGGTAATTTACGTGGATCATCCCCCTTAAATTTTGTGGCAGCCCTGTAATTATTATTTCGGTTTTCAAATGGAGAAGTCAAGGGATTTTTCATAACGATACACAGTTACTAAGTTGAAAAACATAGAATTTGAACCCTGATACTCTTGTTCGTAGATTCTGTGTTTTTTCTGTTGTATCAGAGGACCCTTACTGTTCTAATACTATTGTGAACTTACTGATTTTATGGTTGGATATTATGTTTTTACACTTTTATTATGATTTGATTTTTTTCAGAGAAGAATAATCAGGTTTTAATATTCAGTTTCACTTAGTTACAGCATTTGACTCATGAGACTGTATTGAAGCAAAAGTTGTATGAAATGCAGAATTATGCTAAGCATATGGAAGTGCGTGTATGTGTATGAGTAAGAGAATGTACGTACTTTGGCTGTTTAGATGCTCGCCCCACTTCCTGACACCTCTCCTCTCTCCTCCCAGCCCATAACACACAACATTGCACCTCGGGATGCCGCATGCTGCCTGACCCATTTGCAGAGCAAAGTGTAAATTTTATTGTTTCTTAGAAAAACATATTCATAGAAGTTATTGGCTAAAGGATATTATCTTGGCCTCAAAATTCAGCATTCCTCCAGGGAACTGGTTTCTCTGGATTTATTCATTAGAGTTTTGTGGTGGTAGGGTCATAAAGTGGAGTAGCAGTGGAAGGTATTATTTATGCAGAGAGCTCTGATAGTTTCTCAAGGGAGATGCATGTGTCTGGGACTTTTGAGAGTGGACCAGCCTTTTCACAGGGATGACTGTATGTTTTGTTCCATAATCCACAGAGGTATTCCATTATAAACTTGACATAAAGTCTGTTTCTTCCCAGGGTTCGTTAGTGCACTCGTAGCTGGACTGTGGTCCAGTCTGGAGTGTGGAGTGGACGATACAAGGGTGACGCATCCCCGGTCTGCGCCAGTGGACCCCATTGACCAAGGCTGTCAGAAGGTAATGTCACTGGGCTTGCAGGTGGTGTGCAGGTTTGATGCACAGCCCATGGAAAGGACTCCATCCGGACCTTGTCCATGGCTAGTCTTGGCCAGCAGACTCTCCTGACTGCCTTATTCTCTTTGTTAATTTTAGTTTTTTCCATTTTTTTCAAAATAAATTTAGTGATCAATGGAAATACCAGTATTCCTTGGGAGTATTTTAGAAGGTGCTTCCCTTTCACATTTTTAAAATTAGTTTTTCTCCCTTAATAAACAGTAATAACTTACCAGGTATATTATGTAAAAACAGATCCCTGAAGCAAACAAAATGAATGAACAAAATGAAAATCCGGGTACTTTTTTGTCCTTGGGCTTGGCCCTAATAGAATATCGTCAGAATCACTGCAATAAGTGTAGGCAAAGTGAAGATAATATCATTTAGACTAATATACCTAAAATTTTTCTAAGCAACCACACATTGTTTTATTGTAATTCGGTGGCTTTTTTATCTTTAACATTTTCAGGCTGGAGATTTAGCTCAGTGGTTATAGTGTTTGCCTTGCAAGCGCAAGGCCCTGAGTTTGATCCCCAGCACCAAAAAAACCCCAATAAACAAAAAAACAAAAATCACCTGACATAAACATTTTCTCTGGCTTTCACCATAGTGAAGTAATGAATTCTAATTTTGACTTTATGGTAGTGTGGACCTTTCTTCAGAAGAGATTGTAATTTTTTTTTAAAGAAAAACCCCAACATTTCATAAGTTCCTCTTTCTGGAATGGTTGAACTAGTTCACTCCTGTAGAAAATATAAATTTTACAATGAAGTGGCTAAGAGTACTGCAATGGCAGAGAAGACCTGGGTAGTAAATGGAAGAGAGTCCACATGTGGGTGAAGCCAGTGCTACTGCCTGACACTCCGGATTCAGGAGAATTTTTGTGAGACGCAGACCACTGTATGCGTCAGAAACAGAGGCCCACAGTCTGAACCACATCACCAGGATGTGGGTGAGGCTGCAGCGCAGCTGGGAAACAGGGCAGGATCCCAGAGAGCCTTCTGCAAACTGTGGACGACCCCGAGTTCTGATCTGAACATTGAGCTTCACAGAGCTTGCAGGTGCCATCTGCCCGCGTGCCAGCCAAGGGGGTCTGTGTCTAGCTGTCCTTGTTGCTCGCCTGCAGCTCCAGGGTTGCCTGTCAGCCACTTTCTGATTGCTCGGTTTGTGGTGTGTGTTTCTAATAACATTCGGGCACAGCAGTTGTGGGAGAGAGCCCTGTCATTCCTGAAACTCTCAAATCCAGACTTCTGACCCCCAAAGTTTTGTCTACCATGAAAACCATTTTCCTATAGTGCAGTCTAGCTGAAGCATGAAATATAACTGGACTTCTTTTCTGAAAACACTTTTTTCCTAGAAAATAAAGACAGAGCTTGGCTAGCACCCCCTGCCTGTTGCTGGTGGCGCCTTCTGCCCATGCGCCTGCCCCTCCTGCTGTGCTGGGTCGCATATTCCTGACGCCCCACTCTCCGCAGTCAGGGAGATGCAGGGCCCTGGCTACAGCGCCTCAGACTAGGTTTGTCTGTGCCGCGGGCAGGGACTGTGTCTTTACTCATTCTTTAAATTTTTAGCTTTTGGCCCAACTACTGTTAAGCAGCAGGTGTTAAAATATTTCGAGTAAATAAGTGAATAGATGATCATTATCAACCTGAAAGATTTTCCATTCATAAGAAAACTTTGTGGCTTTAGGTAATTAATTTGGGCTTTAATCTTAAAATATATTAAACATTTGACCTTCTGTTAGTTTTTTTATTATTTTGCAGAATCCTTTTTTTCTTCAGAACACTGATAAGTAGATTTATGTTTTGTGATTATATGTTACGATTTAGTCTTCTCATGCAAATGTTAGTAGTTAGTCTCTGAAGCTAGCAACACCTTGCCGTGCATTTCCGTGTGAACTGCTGAGTGTGCTGTGAGGGATCCTCCAGCTCCCGCTTCCCACAGCACGAGTTTGCAGGGCCCCAGCGTCCTTAGAAACCTCTGTTGTATGCGAAGAGGATATGTTGCTTCTAGGAACAAGTCGCCGAGGTCTTCCGAGGTCTCTCTAACAATCCATTCGGGTTGTTTCTGTTCGGGAATGCAGTCATCGAAGTGTTTTCATCTAAGGGTCTGCTTAATTCACTTAGTGTAGCGTATCAGAAGTCCCCATGAGTACATACTGTCCAAGCTGTTGTCTGAGCAGGACATTCAAAAACTGTAGAGTTGTTCACATCTAAATAACACAGAGCTCCTCGGTATGTTATTGATACACGCGATTTATAAAGACCATATTTCTTTTTCGATCAAAATACAAATCTATTAAAAGTTTATTTTTGTACTTTTTCATTGTGATAGGTAGGAAAGTCACCTTAAACATGAAAGAAAGAGCTTATTTACGATAGTATCTAAATGTTGCTGGATGAACATCTTGAAATATTTCCATATTCAAGTTAATAAAGCATTTTTTACTCTATGGCAAATTAGATTAAAATAAAACCATATTGCAGTGTATTTAATCAATCACTTTTCTAGTCAGCGCCTGGTGATTAACAGCCGAGCCA